>JBBPRT010000329.1:0-13555 GCA_038093175.1 Boletus hoseneyae
ATGAAAGCAAGAAACCTGCTATGAAATGTTCAAGACCTCTCTGACACATATATGACAAGTGATAAGTTTCAGAGTTACATTTCTAGATAAACCATATAACTCCAAGGAATCTGCAAAAGATAAGTTGTATTTCAAATAGGGGAAAAGGATGTTACTATATTGAGAGTTCACGTTGTGTGTAGGCTCAGACTGTAGGAGTACATCACTCTCCTTGTGTTAGGCTATATTCAAATTATGTACAGTCCTCAATATGAACAATGGTACTGTTTCAAAATTGATGGCTGGATACATGTGAACCACCCTGATTGTAATCACCCGATTTGAGCAAGCACACTATTGGACAGGATAGTCCGATGTCACAACATCCCTCAAATCATCATCAAATACAATATGTATTCTACAGTTCATGATGATCTCCATCCACTCTCTGGAAATGGATCTTATATGAATCTTGAACACATTGTCCTTGATTGTCAACATGTCAATGGTTATCTTCCTACTAACTGGAATCAAGATATCAATTTCAACAACATCTAGACAGAAGGTGCTCAGATCAGATTCTTCTTATGTCCTTGTTGTAACTATGCGTATTTATACAATGGATTACAAGACTATGATGAATGCAACTGCATAGTATGCAACATGTGATGTTTATCACATGCTCTTAACACATTAAATCAATGATCACATTGCCCATTGTTTGTTGTAACAATTGTCACAATCAAATATGAACATCTCTTAGTCAAACATGAACATCTCTTAGAATATCATGTCAATTGTTGGTTAATGTATTATTAGAATCACTGAGAATTGTATAGGTGTCCAATCTCAGTGAAACACAATGTTGGTGTGTAACATATCATAGGTTGGTTACAAGTGTGTATTCACCTGAGATATGCAATGTATCACAATCTTGGCCACATAACCCATCTTAAAATACACAATATCGATCACAAACACAATTCCATTCTGTTCAGAATATGAGATATGTCTATATAAGGAATTGTGATGTCATACAATATTAATTAAAACAATAAAGTTAAAGTATATTCAAACTCAGTGAATATGCTAGTATGTAGGTGTATGACATGGATGATGAATAATACAACACATCTGTACCATAAATCATATCTATATCATGCTTGCATCCAATACTTTTCAACATGAGCGTTTATCTTTTTCACCACTATGTCTATCTTTCAGAAATGTATGCAACATATGGCTGCTATGATGAAAATGGTCAAACATAGAGACTGTGAGTATCTGTCCATATATTGTGTCACTGGCTCACTATCATTGTAGAAATAAGAGAACAAGAAGACAGTCATGCTCATGGTATTAGCACAAATGTGACAACAGGCTTGGGCATTAAGGAGACCATCATGGATATTGACACAAAGTCTTAAAGAAGTCGAATAGAACCTATGACTGCACCTGCCTAGGTCAATAGTCACAGCAGATCTGGAGACACCCACCCATAGTCAATTAGTGACATCGAGGATCCAATTCCACGCAGTCCTTGGGTTTCACACCGCTTCAAATACAACAGGCTGACCTGGATACAGAACACCCCAGATGATAAATGGAATAGGTTGCACCAGCAGGTTAGAAAAATGCATGAGATGCATCAAGAAATTGAAGTGTTGCAGGAGAAGAATGCATATTTACAATCCAAGGTGGAGGAGTCATAGGAAATGATATTGTGGATGGAGAAGAAGATGGGGAAGGAAAAGGCCATTGTCGGACCTGTGAGTGATGACATCAAGACCATCAAAGAGATGGATGATCTAATCAATTCACAATTGAAATGCAATATGTGAGTGCAATTCAGCTGTTTGGATAGCTGATACATCAATTAATCCCAATCATGATCTCCATGCAGCTGCAAGGATCCTATGTAAGTCTTGTTTGTTGTCTGTCCCACATATCATACCTCATTTGATCATATATCGCACAGTATGTGATTAACTCATATGCTTTTGTGCAACCACATGTACTGCTCAATTTGCATGCTATCATTGTGGTGCCACAAGTACGATATTAATCTCCAGAGCCACTGTAAGAGTCAAGATCAGCTCATGTGACAAGACTTCGAGTGTGCTGTGTACTGCACCAAGTCTAATGGAATACCATGGCTGAGGGATCAACATGAATAGAACATACCATTTGTAGAGAACGCCAATCTAAGCAAATAAACGACCATGTCATTGAGAGAGGCATCACTGCCATGAATCAGAGCGGCATGGCAAGGGGATACTGGTAAGAAGCAGGGAATATATCACTATGGGAGAGATGAGGTGAGAATGGAATCATAGTGAATGATTTGAAGATTAGACTTCCGTGAGTATAGTATGATTGTGCTCTAACTCACTTACTGGCACTCATCTATGACAGGCTGGCATAGGAGATCATGCAGCACTTTAAAAAATGGTAGGTGATGAAGAAGAGCAAGAACCTATTGAAGATGCAAGATTACTATCTGGATACCCCTCCTTCTGACCAAATAATGCGATACAAATTGTCTAGACAAAAGAAGACATTATCTAGTCCTCATCGGATACAATGTTTTTGGACAATAAAGGATCATCCAAAGGTTATTTGCATCTCAAAATGCACTTGCAATCATGTGCATGTGTGGTCATATCATGGTTTATGTGCCAGAACTCTATAGTTACCCTTTCCCAATTAGGTTAGGCCTCTTAAAATTAGAGAGCAAAAATGCACAATGCAAAATGGCCATCCAAGTTTGTGAGACTTGTAGATGATATTAAACAGTGAAAATGTGCCATGTTTCCAGTGCAAATAATGTGCAAAATGGCAGTCAAGATTGAGAAGTAGTACTTGAACCCTAACTTAGCCCTAATGTAATAAACAAAAATGACATAAAAATCCAGCATGAAAGATGCTTATTGCATTGTCCTGGATAGCCTACAAATCAATCAGTAGGAAAATTAGATGACTAAGAAATCCTGAGATGTGCTGATATAATTGCAAGAACTATCCTTTAAAGGTTTGGTTGCACACTATGCCTATTAAGATCAATATCAAATTTGCTAATGTATGAGAGAGAGAATGTCAAATGACAAGGGAATCAAGAACCACTCCATCTTATGCTGCCATTGGTCCTTCAAGTTGACAGAACAAATAATGATATGAGGAAGATCAGGGATATTCCCATATTGCCCCCCAAACTTCTGGTCAGCTGTAATCTTGTGTTAAATGTGCAATGTCAGAAGAGTGACTCACCAAAATAGCCTAGGAATGCATGATGTCGGTTGTAATATTCTCAATACCATGTGAGGCATGCAATTGCCCTAAGTACTTGCAATGTCTTGCCTAGTCCCTTTGAAAGCCCACTCAAGCATGCAAACAATGCTGACGAGGTCATAAGAGATGAAGGGTTCTCCAACCATTCACAACCTTCAGCATGCTAAGGACTGATCTGTGTGTCAGGATTAGTCCAGTCTTAGAAGAAGGGAAGATGCTTGTCTTATAAGCCAAGCCACTGCCATAGTTTGTCCTCACTACAATGGCTTAGCTCCTTCACTCCCTCTATCCAGTTGCTCACATCTATGTGGTCTTTGAAGTGAAGATCCAAGGATTCTGCCACATCGCTGGTGACATTCTCAAGTAACACATAGATAAGAGTGTCAATAGCCCAAACTTCATCCTTGGTAGCTAGCTTCTCTAACACATTGCACAAAACCTTTGATAGCTCTGCAGAAATTAGAAGGTTACGATCAAATCATAATAATGATACAGACTCACATTATGAGCAAACATTTTGACGGCTTGGGCAATCTTCACAATCCATTCAGAGACATTGAATAATATTATTGTGTTTGTTAAGTAGGTTGTACTTGAAATAAAGGTATAGTTAATGTCTAGAACAGGGGTTGATGTACAGACTAGCTGTGCCAGAACTACCATATAACCAAACAATGCTCGTTCTCAATGTCATTTACTAGTGTTTTTAACTTCATGGCCATGAGAAGATCCCAGCTGGGGATTCTTGTGACGTATGTGAATCTCACCAGACATTATCAACTAACTGCTTGCTGTCTCATCTTTCATTTGCATTACTTAGTGTTAGTGGCACCACTCATTCTTGACTTTACCATTCTTACAGTTGCTGGTGCGTGTCCAGCCATACATTTCAGCTGGTAAGAAAACCCCTGCATCACTCTATCTGATGCTGTCACTTCTGTCATACAAGGCTCCATTGGTCAAGCCAGGCATGGACATCATCAACAGTTAGTCTCAGCATGCTGCACAATATGCTCAACACATTCCTCACATACACAATGAATTCAACATCTGTGGGAAGGTATCAGTTGAGTAGAACATATGGTACATCGCATTCATTCAGTCATGCTGGCCACTGGTAACAATGCCACATAGTTTACCCACCACAGACACATCCAACATCTGGGAGAAGGTATTGGTTGTGTAGGACAAATTGAAACCGGATGGAAACCTTAGACAATAACAACGGGAAACACCTGTTGGAGGAGGAATATGGTTATGAGAAAACAATATGCTTCAAGGTCAGCTTTGACGCGGACAACGAGATATAGATTCGAGATGGCAGCAATTACAGTCAACAAATGGAGCATCCGATAACGAGGATGAAATGGCAAGTGCAAGGGTAGGAATAGAGTAGTAAACAGCAAGTCCAAGGCCCCCAAGGGAGAGTTAGACAGATGAATAGGACTAGAGAGAGACGACGTAGAGGTGTGGTTTATATATGTAAGTAAGATGCTTTAGGGTAGGTCATCTGAGTCCAAAATGGTTGAGAGCTGGTGTGAGAGAAAGAAATAAGGAAGAAAGATAAGGGACATGAGGAAAAGGCAAGATGTCCGTGAGGCGTAACATCATAGATAAGACAATAGTCTAGACTTGGTCTGGACCAGAGGTCACATGGTTCCCACAGTCACGTGCAGTGATCACGTGACTAGGAAGAGTGGAATGTCATGCGATCTGAAAGGGGTAAGTCAGGTGACTACAAAAGTGAAAATATTGTTAAGTACAATGAGCAAAAGAAAAGTGAAAACGTAGCATGAGGTCCTGAACTATAACACAAATGGTGCATTGCATTCATTCAGTCATATTGGTCAATGGTAATGATGCTATATAACCTAGTATGCAGGAAATTCCTCTATTGCCTATTTTACTGCCATCTTTGTTTGTAGACAAAGACTCATCTAACATGCATATATACTTGTCACAAATGCGTAATATGACGTCAATAGGTCAGTATTTAAGTTGCATCACTACTCGTGAAAGTGCCAGTGTGCCTGATGTTACTAGTCATGTTAGAAGGTGTGTTGTCCTAATATGTAGTCCAATTGTGTATATGCACTATTGTAATTAACACAATATAGAGAAGTGTATAAACAGAGGGTATTAGCAAATGTGTAACAAGATTTAGAGAAAGAAAAAGAATGGTATATACGACAACTAGTGTAACAATATGTAACAGCATGTAGAAATAACGAATAATGTAGTTAAAATAATTACCAAGGTTAAGACTGAGTGTATACTATATGTACCACACAATTGACATTGCAAATATATGGAAGATAAATATCAGATGAGTGTAGCAAATGATCAGCAATATACATTAGTGTACCAAACACACATGGCAAATGTATACAATATCTAAGAGTAGTATGTCCACGTGATATACCTGTTTCCTTGCCTCAAAATTCATTCTTGAAACTGTCACAAAAACATATCTACTGCTTCTAGTTTTGATATCAGAGTCTGACACTTCCAACCCCACTATCAACAGAGGTCCTGCCAACCAAGTTGGCTATATATGTAGTGCATATTTGATAGTACAATTCTACATCACAAAGGAGGTAGATAATATTTTGCTTGCCCTCATTAACAGTACCATGACCAACTAACTGATCTCAACAATCTGCCTGACAGCTTGTGATGTATCTCCTGCCCTTTCCAGTCTTTTACCTAGCTATACAAGCTGATCCCACAAGTGTATCCCTGGCCCTATCAGGCCTTCACATATCAGTGTAATTTACATACGGAGGGTAGCACATATGGCCCATCTGTCCCACCCAGTCAAAGTCGATGATCATAAACCTTGTTCTGTCACCTTCCTTCAGCAGGATGTTGGTACCCTAAATGTCTCCATAACCATGTTATGACTATGCAGAGCCTTTAGCTGTTCTCTGATGCATTCAAACAATGTCTGGGGCAGGTGCACAGTCTTGGGCACATTGGCCAATACATCATAGCCAAGCAGCCTATCCATGACTACCATATATCATCCACCAGGGAGCTGTTTGCACCCTCATAATTCACACAATACAAATGAGCATTCAGTGAATACTAATGCACAAATTTTATACAAATCGGAATGTTATCAGCTGGGCTCCATTCACCAAATAAAATAAGCTTGGTTTTGTCAGCTTGCTTTATATAGCAGAAAAATTGCATGCTTCTGTCATCAAGGGACCTGAAGCCCATACAGTAGGGGAACAGCATAGGATGCGGGACCATGGTGTTAATATTAACATCATCAGCTAGGCCTTCATAATAGCTTTTAAGTAATGTGACAGCTTTGCAGAATACAGCTATATGGTGTGCTGCATTTTGCTGACTACTGGTATTGGAGGGATGATACTGGAATGCCACTGGGGCTGAAAGCATCTGCATGATAGGACATAAATTCCACACGACTCCAGCAAAGAGGAGCTGTGATCCTGAGGGTAATGATGGGTTGCATTACAATAGTATATAGCCTATGAAAACCTGATATGGACCTGTAATTATAGGGAGAAGACAGGGAAGGGTAGACCCCACCATTCTAAGGTTGTTATGGTGGCCAACAGATAACTCTACATCCATCATGTAATTGGCCCCATGCAAAGTGGAGTGTGAAATTTTTTGAAAGCAGCATTGTCAAACATGATAAATTCAATAAACTGGAAGTCACACTGGGTGCAGTGTAGATGATGATTTTTGAAGGCCTTCACTAACCAGTCGCAGAAGCTTTAGGGTGAAGCAAGTATATTCATATGTTCAGAAGGATAATACATAGCATCATAATAAGTAGGGTAATTAGATGTGTCGTAATGGTGGATGGGTGGAAGGTGAACATCATTGATAAGATAGGGTACACAACAAGGCAGCTTGTCTATAAACCTGTTTATCATATCAGCTTCTGAGGTAATTTCACTTCTGAGAGATTTTATGAAAGCACACTTATATTTGAAGGCAGACACAACACTGGAGGAAATAGTGAATGGAGGAAATGAAACAAGCATGAGACAAACAAAAGCCTTATAAATATATGTAAACAAATTGAGTCCAAAGCTGGACAAAAGTCTGCACAGTTGCCTTTGTAGGGAATTTTAGATGTATTCAGCTCACAAAACCCTCCTCTATGGAGCTAGAAGAGCATCTGTAAAATGGCCGGTTTGGGTGCGTGTTTGTATGTGAGTTTGTTGCCAAGTATGGGTAAGTTTGTGCTATGTGTGGCTGATATTTGTTGGCACCTGAAGTTTGGAAATATCAGTGACAAGGTGAGTGGTCTCCTGCCATGCACAGCTGATATGGTGGAGATTGAACCTCCTTTTATGGAGTTAGACAATAGCAATGGCAATGATTTTACAGTTGGGATGAGTACCTAACAGTGGTGATAAGGTGCAGAAAGAGTAGGAGGAGGCAGTGAGGGTGACAGTCTTCCATGCTCTTCATTAATTAGTCATGCTACCATGATAGAATCAAGGCATTGGAATCTGGATTTCTAGAGGACATCAACAATAGCATCCCTTGTGCATTCAAATTATGTTGACACACTTGTTGGAGGAGTGCATAGGTGGATTCTCAGATATTTCTGACCCTGTTGAAAGAGTCTTGTATCAAGTTATCTTGCTCTAGATGATACAGTATCTAAACGATGAAGTAGTAGTTTGGCCGCTTTATTCTTCCTTAATTGTCAGTGCTAAGTAATATTTTATTATCTCTTGTCCAAACCTGTATGATACCTAAGGAGAAAACTACGAGAAGTAGGGCATCATTGCTCATCAAAAGCTATAGGGTGTTTGACAGCGTTGAACTTTTTGAGAAATCAATAAGGCACTGTAAATCAAACATCAGATAGACATATTGATTCATCTTGATAAACACACCATCATCCAAGGGTTGGCCATTCTACAAGAAGATGGCATGAACCAGAATGATAAAGATATGAATAAGTAGTACAACACATCTGCTTCCACAAGACACTCCTGTTAGCTGCTTCCCCATTGCTCGAAAACTGCACACCATTAGAGACTTGATATAAATGGATTCACTGAGGAGAGAAAAAGATTTTGGATTATGTGGATGAATTTGGTAGAAGGAATTGTGATACAGACATTGTATTCTATATGAGGAGTATGTTCTTTCACATCATATTGTGCAATTCTATCAACATCTATGGGTAGACAGTGAGAATGAGATAATGAAGAGAATATAATCATGTACTCTTGACTTCTTCATACACAAACTTCAATACATCAGCATCATTAGAGTAGAGGCCTTAATTGCAGCACAAGTCCTTACTTTCCAGCACAAATTCACATAGAAAGATGCATGCAATGGTGAACACATATTTGACGATCTTATGAAAGACTTAGCAGTGGGACTTAGCCAAACGTGAGATGTAGATAGAGTACTCCTCAGATCCAATGAAGTCATGGTTCTGGAGTTATGTTATTGTAAACAACCTTCAAAGCAAGTATGAAATGGTGGCAGTGACCTGATGACCTCTGCATTCAACCTTACTTCCATGACATTGTGCATCAGATTTGCTTTAGTGTCTCAACTTCAAGTACATCCATATATTTAGAAATAATCATCAGAGTCATTATCACCAGAGGCATTGCTCCAACTATCCTCATCATCCTTGTCATTCTTGTCATTCTCATCACTCTCGCCATTCATGTCATCCTTGTCCTCATCCTTTACTTCTTCATTAATGTTTTGAATCCCTTCCTTCTTCTAAACCTACCTCCACTTCGTCAATATCTTCATTATTATTAGTAGGTGTGTTCTCATTAACCAATCCATGGCCATGTCTTGCTAAATGCACAGCATCATGACCCATTCTAATTCCTATGTAGCATGCATTTGTAAGAGTTGATTGGTATGTCTATCCACAAATGCTAGAATTAAGTGGTAGCCATGGATCACTAGAGAAGGATCCAAAAATCCAAAGGAGGGACTATCTCCCATATCAGGGACAAATCCAACCTTTGGAAGGGCACACTGCTTGAAGCCCCACCTATGGTCTGGATAAACCCCTAGCCAATGGACCCAGAGCATCTTTAAGGTTTCCTGCAGACAACTAACACTAACGGGGCAGTAGTGTTGATACAAAGAATTTTGCATTCCATAATATAGTCAGTGTTGAGGAGATGTAATTCTTTGCACTGTTCTGATGTGAATAACCTGTTGTCACTGTTATAGTCTAATTTGAGTAGTTGAAATATCAAGTGGCCCTTCAGCCTCAACAAGAAATCCAACTGGCAGCCTTGTGAGCATGTACAGGTGGAATACAATAATTACTCACCTTGATAGCCAGGTTGTGAATAGAATTAACAAGAACAATGAGAGACTAAAGACATTGTCTTTTCATACTTGGCTGCTCATAGAGTGATGCAACATTGGAGATTCATTAATCCGTTATAGACCTACATTAACCAATTCATCCACATGCTGTTGTTGTCTCAAGAGGGTGTGACAGTGTTCTTGCCTTGCAAATTGCTCCTGAACATCTCTCTTGTTTGAGAAACCATACATCTTCTTGATCAGCTGATATGCCAGCTTGCTCTACAAAAATTATCATGCTGGTATTACTATGTTCCAAGTAGAACATAGATAAGACAACTCATGACCTGGGTATTAAATGAGTCAGTTGGTTGTGCCAAACATCTGGATCATTCTTTCATAGTCACCAATGGTGTGAAAGTTGTAGGCATTGAATGTCTTCAGAAGCAAGATGGAACATGACTCTTTCTTTTGATGGCCAGCTTGGAGGTCTGCCATTTCCTTTCTCTGCCATTGGGTAGCTTCTATGGATAGTTCATGAGTATGAAATATGGGACAAGTATGTCATTGAAAATGGTGCAGCTCTTCTCCAAGACACTGTAAGGACAGTCGAAGGAGTGTAAGAGATTCATCCATGTGGATTCAAAGCTTGGCCAGCACATGCCATTTGGAGACACAAAAAAGAAGATGTCACATAGTCAAGTTATGAGAAGAAGGGAGAAGGCCTTTGAACACAGGCATAGAACACTACAGTAGACTCTGTTGAGTGCTAACAGGCGCCAGGTCAATAAACAGACTAATTGACTTACTTTTCTGGATAGTCAGCAGAGTAGGTAAAAATCCTGGGGAATACTCTCCTGGCAACCCATTGAAGCACTTTACGATGATACCACTCTTGTAAGTCTTGATAAAATTGTTGTCAAGTAATATCCGTCAGACAGTGTGAACAAGCTTGTGCTTGCAATGTGTCAGAAGATCATGTTTGTCTTTCTTGTCAATGATTGAGGATAAGCACATCTTAATAGACTCAGGTAGCTAATTGACTTGATAAAAGCTTCAGGGAGGGGCGAGAAAAAGTAATTAACATATCTTTCAGATGAATATGATCAAATGACAACACCTGGACTGTGGGTTGGCTTGTGCATACTTGGAGAGGTTATCAAAGAGGGATGGATGGAAAATTTTCGACAATGCTTCTGCAAATACCACTTGTACAACATTAAGGATAGGTCTGTAGAAAAGACTGTCCACAGAGAATGCCTGACTGTTACCTCTTTTTTTTTTCCCTTGTGGATACCGATATGTCAACAGCAGTACATTTCCACTTGTTAATTCCAAACATATCTTCAGAAGAGATCTCTTTCTATGTCAGATTTCTGAGCACTACTGGTGACTTTCTATGTCATTAGGCATCAGACTGACATGTTAGACCATGGCCATAAAGGCAAGTAATCACTATGCACACTCTCCCAGGAGCTAGGGACAATGAGGTCATAGATTTGAGTTAACTCATCTGCAGTAAAGAATGAGTCAGAATCATGTGATGTGCGATATCAGTATGCATGTGCAAGGCCAAACTTATTGAACTGCATACAAAAGGAATTGAAGACATGCAGGAACACATGTGAGATGATGGAGCTAGATGAGGAGGGTGGCTCTGGATTGACCATAGGCATTGGAGGCTCAGGTAGCAAGTCTCAATATCTGACAGGCAGTTGTCAATTACATGAGGGAGAGTCTGTTCAGGATTTGGGTTGATCGGAATATTCAACATGAATGGCCACATGGATGCTTCTGCAGGGGGATTGGCTAAAGGCTATGTATAAATTAGGGCATTTTGAATAATTGCAGATAGAGGTCAACTAGAGATTCACTAAGAAAACAGCTTGAGTAATCACAATAACCCAGTAATATACATGGACTCACCTTGTTGACTGAAGCTGAAGTGCTGCTAGAACCCTGTGGAGAGTTTGGCTGTCCAATACCCTGAATTCAATCCAAGTTAGTTGCATAAGTGTAAAGAATTGACAATGTGCACCTATAACTCATTTGCACACACTCTGACCCACTTGTTTGGAGGCTTCTCAGTCAAGATAAATGTTGAGTTTGCTTATGTGATTAGCTCAGCCTGCACTGGATAGTAGACACAACATGGACTTTAATGCCACATCAAACCTCTCTGGAATGAGAAGGTATAAGGACAGTCAGATTGACACTTGAACAAAATAGACATTAGCAGTAAACAACACACCAAAATCAAGGCAGATATATGGACATTGGGAATCCCAGATCGCACTATAAGGTGCACTGTAGTATTAGAGACCATAATTTTTAATATAAAACAAAACAATGAGAATATATGGAATCAAAAGAGTGCATACACTAACCACATGTTTAGCGTGTCAGATCCAGAACATTTGTTGTGAAGATGACAAAGTTACCAGCAACATCTAACTGAAGACTAGCTGTAAGGACAAGCTGAGAATGTATTGACTGCAAGTAGGGATGAAAAGTCATTACTAACGAGAAGAAAGCTGGTGCTATGTGAGTAGGTTATTAGTACAAGTGTAGCTGCTGTGATGACTAGCAAGGGTAATCAATGCTGCATGAGAGAAAAATTAGCTATGTGGCAGGTACAGGGACAGACCAGTAAAGCTGCAATAGGTGATATGCATTCAAATTGATAGCTTGGAAGAAGGATGTTGTAAGGAAGGTTGGTGAAGAGGTCTTAAAGTGTGTAGTGCAATTGTAAAGAAAAGAGAAGGGGAGAAGACGCTTCAATAAGTCTTCAACCCCACTGTTGCTCAATACTAGGAGGCAATGGGATGACTCAATGAACACAAAGTCCAAAAGTGCTCTCTGCATGATACAAAGTCTAACTGTAGAAGAAGGATCAAGAGGCACAAAGCCAACTCAAGAGAACCAAAAATGGACAGTACACAATCTTGTGTATTGAGAGAGGAACATGGAGACTTAGTCTAAAAGTGATGAAGAGATAAGAATAAGAGTAGTGGTTCAGGTCTGGATATTGCATGATGTAATAAGATAATGGCTGACAAAAGTTGTTTATCATTTACATTATGTAACCATGCTACCAAAACTTTATCTAATTTAATCTCTGCTGCCTAACTGGCATTGATGAACAAACATCTTGCATCATAAATTATAAAGGCACTTTGATGCCTATGTCTTTCCCATTCTACAACACTTATGAACCACATTCAATGTCACAGACATGAGATGTTATATAGAAGTCTTGAAAGAGACAAAAAAACACTATTACATTTATACAGTCCAAAGAAATAAAGTACTTAGGAAGGAAGACAGCAGGATAATATGAAAATAAAAGTACAAAACAAAAAGAAGAAAAGATGTAAGAAAATGTCATACTATATGCTTATACTTGAAGGGAAAATGATACAGAAGGAGAGGTGGATGGTCAAAATAATCAAAGAATATCTGTACATAGAATTTGCAAGCACAAGACATAACCTCATAGGCCTGCACTTGCTTGAATGGCCCACCGAAAGAAGGAATGTACAAAAATGACAGGTGGGTACCCAGCCAGGTGGATAGAAGTTTACAGAAACTGTGAAGGATGCAAACATTGTTGGCAAACGAGTCTGTTAACCCAAGATCACTTGTCTTTGACAGCAAGGGTTCGGACCAAAGCACCAGACCTAAACTGCTAGGAAAAATGACATGCAAAAAGCTAACCCATTCTGAACAATGTTCTGCCCACAGTTGAGGATTGAGAACCTAGTCGAGGGCACATAGCTTGTAGCACCAGCCAATCTTGTAGATCTCCCATTAGATCACTCTGATAAGGTAGGGTAAAAGGTTGGTCAGTGAGGCAATCAGAATTTCCTTGCTAGGCCATTTCATAGTTTTGTTAGGGAAAAAGAAGGAATCTTGTACCATGGCTGGCACAATGTCACCAAAGATCCCTAGCACAATCAACTTGCGACTCTTGGCAGTTTTGTTGCCCATGCTG
>JBBPRT010000330.1:0-13543 GCA_038093175.1 Boletus hoseneyae
GTCAACTGACGCCTTTTAGATCACACCGCACTTGGACAAATACCCGAATGCTGACATTCTATGGTGCCAGGTAAATTTCTACTGTTGCTCATCTTTCTAAGTTGTGACAACAGGGATTTTAGGAGGAGCCACTTAACAACGGAGCATGGACTTATGTTGGCCCACGCATTCTCACAGCTGCCAACGAGACGCAATACCATCGGGGGAAATATCCTTATTACGCAGGACGTCAACCGACCAGCTCTGTCGCAACCGGTAGCAAGGTACGAGATGAAATTTCTCCCCAATATACACTTATAAACATTCCTTGAAGACTCAGCACAAGAAAGAGATTGAGGAGTTCCTTGCATCTGCATTTGCTGAGAAATAAACTAGTAGTTCGACAGTGCGAAGTGTTCTGGCTTTCTTAAATAGATAGGTTAATGATGCACATACATTAAGAATTTGCATGTTGAAGTTTAGGTCTCGCCTACAGGTAGGTTGTGTTCAATCTGATTAGTTTGATTAGTTGCTACCTTTCACCTGGAAGCTTCAATGGTATTCTCGCAAATTAGGGCTTTATTAACTTCATTCCCTAGGCAAGGGATCATAAACATGAACTCGTCTCCGAGTCAGCTGATATGCATCATGCATCATCAGCACCAGCAGCATCACCCAGCATCATAACACCATCTTCATTCACAACAACGTTGTTAGTCCCTCTAGCCTCAGTCTCGTTGGCCGCCTGGACGAAATCGCGGAGTGTTGGCTGCAATTGATCTTGATCACCAGGTGCTTCAACATCAACTCTGGATTTAGGCTGTGGCTTTCGTCTTCCCGTCGACTCCTGTGATCCAACTATTTCTGCAAGTGTCCACATGAACGAGGTTGCCGATATTCTCTATCATTTCTCAACCTACCCTCCAAAAAGAGATATTCGTCCACTCGACGGACAACACTGGCTGGGAGATGTTGAGATGATCGGCATGCAACGCAAACAGCGATACTTTACCAACGTCTTTTTGTTGGACAGTCGTTCTCTTGTCCCTTTCAGCAAGTCTCTGACATGCTTGTGAAAACCTCTTGATAAACTCTTCCGTCGCAAGCGAGACTAAAATGGTCGCGTCCTTAGCGACCATAGGCAGATCCTAAACCCCTTGCAGTCACCTGTCCGCCGTACTGATGAATGTGACAGGGTGACTGGACTTACCTTGTCTGCCTTGATGATCTTTTGTACTCTGGAGAATGGCAGGACGGATTTGCCTGGTTGGCGATCTGGCAATGCGGTTCCTTCCTTTTTTCCGTCTCGTTTGTCTCGTGCTTGAGGCTCGACCTCTTTGCCTACTTCAAGTGGTGGGGTTTCGACATGAACATCGTCGTGTGGTACCGTCGGTTCGGCCTGGACGACTTCCTCTTGTGATACCGTGTGTTCGGTAGCCATGGGAGGTGCAGTGAACTATGGAGTTGGACTTTGACACTAGTGAAGAGAATTGTGCCAGTAGGTCATGACAGGACACTTCATGAAATTAAATATATAACTCTTTACTTGGCGGAGGTTGGCACTTCCGCTGCTGATCTTTAGCCATCATCGCATCATGACGTCCGAAAAAACAAGTGGCAGCAGATCCCACCGGATAAGGACTACAGGTAACCTTCAACAATCCATGCGAGCCAACTATGAGGAGCACGGTGTAGACAACGTACGACCAAGAACTTTCCTAGTCACCGAACACGAAACTCACTGCGTTGTATCGGGGCAAAGTATTATAAGCAGGTTCGGACGCACGGCAAATCGTAACATTTCTTGCCCACGAACCAAACCGATTCTTTCACAAGGTTGGCGCGTCCTATCGTAATCCGCACTTTCCCGGCATCCGTGCATGCATGTTCACATGGTTGGAAAGGTCAGTGAAAGAGAGGAGGGTATTGATCGAGTACGCGAATATGAACAGTTAGCGGCCTTTGACTCTTCAGGTGGTGGGCTCATGAAAAAAGGGCTGTTGGGTCCAGACCACCCCTCATTCTTGACATGGCTTGTGGTATGTCTCGATCATGCAGTACCTCGTCAATAATTGAGATTTCACCTCAACCAGGCAGGTAATGAATGTCATCCATCCGCCGTCAGCAGATACTCAAGACAGTCGATCGTTAATAAAGTGGAGAAGTCACCGCAGCAGCATATGAATGGTGGAAACGGGGAATTTTGGGGATCGAACCAAGCAAAAAGGGAGTCACACACCTTGCATCCCAGAGGCATGACCTTTTGTCAGTCAACATCGACGGGCATGTGGAGGAGTCACCTACCCCTATGAGAAGGCAGGTACCTGAGGACTTGTTGATGACAGCCGCAGACCCTGTAAGTGCATGCCGATTGAGGAGTCCAAGACGGAAATTGCTCACACAATGCAGTACACCCAGGAAGCCTATACAGAACGCACCACATTACCTTGTGCACCGCTTGGTTTTCGAGAAATCTCAGAAGGCTTGCTTCCTCCCACAGCATCGTCTGCGAGCTCAATTGGGACTAGCCATGAAAGCAACGTGGATTCGTCTATCGATAGGATTGACATGGTTGTCTGTTCCTTTGCGCTGCATCTCGTCGAGTCTTCTTCCGAACTATTTGCGCTTCTCCGGGAGTTAAGCACAAAGGCACTTTGGCTTGTAGTGCTTGCGCCGCACAAGAGACCAGAGGTGTGCACGAATGTGTTCCTGGTCTGCGCTTGACTCAGCATTTACACAGATCAAAGAAGGGTGGGGTTGGGTAAAGTGGGACAGTGAGAGTTGGAGTGAGTGTAGCGTGCACGATCGCAAAGAGTTTGTACACGAAAGGCGAGTTCACGGTCTATCCAGGAGAAAGTTCATATGGTGAACATGTCTTTTCAGAGTTCACTGTCGAGTTTATCGCAGCATAAACATATTTGACGCAGAGTACGAGATTGCAGAAAGGGGTGAATCGCCGTTGCAGGGTGAACCAATGTACAAATAACTACGAGCGTAGAGATGTATCTCATAAATCACCTTGCAAATAAGCTACGCGTTAAGATCGTTATGACTCCGCCAGCTGCAGCACTTCCAGCAACAAGCATCAGCTCGCGAACCCCGATAACGCCAAGATGTGGGTGGGCGAAGTATACCCGAGACCACGATGATGGAGGTGCCGGTAGATCCACAGGTGTCTCCTCCTTGGGAGCTGTTGCTGCGGCGAAGGATCCCTGACGAGTCTCCGAAGCCACTTGGGTGATCAGCTCATTCAAGAGTTGCTCCTGGCCTGTCAGCTGCTCTTCTAGTCGAGCTGCGCTGGCACCCATCAAGGCCTTCGTCTCTGCGCCCATTTCCTCCACCCTTTTCTCAAAGGACTGTGCCAACTTCTTCCTTTTCCATGGCTCCACGACAATAATCGCCATGATAAACACCACCACATTGACTCCGAGCACGGCCAAAGACCCATACGTCGAAGCGCTGCGAATTTTGTCGCTCCAGACCTGTTCCTCGTGGTATCGCGCCAGGATAACCCGCATCAACTCGCTAAACTCCCGTTCTACCGCGTCCTCTGTCTCTGCTACGTGAGCCTTTGCGCGGGATTCTTCTTGTTCAAAGGAATGGTCTGAACGAACGAGCGATGTGAAATTGCTGACGTCGGTGTCGGTCCAACTGGACTTGCGCTGGAGAAGGTCGTTTACCTGCCGCTGAGATACGGAACGCTGGATGACAGCGTCCTCATAGGCGGTCTTGGCCTCTCTGGCTGCTCGTCGCGTAGTCTTGATTCGAGCCTCTTGGACATGAAATACATTGGTCTCCATCAGAAACAGTATCAGGTTGAAGTACTGTACCTTGCTCGACGACCTGTCTCTTCAGTGCCTCTATTTCTGCATACCCTGTCACTTGATTGAGGTGTGGGCCAAGGTGTGAAAAGGTAGTCGTGGCTTTTTTCGAGAACTGGTCCACACGTTGTCGCATAGAAGAGCTCGCGAGAACACCCCAGTCCCTGAGACGGCTCCGAATGGCCTCGACGTCGATCAGAGGTGGGTTGGTGAGGGAACCCTGTCCTCGGCTCTGCATAGGCGCACGACTAGCAGCATGTGTCTCAGCCGTCGAGGTGTTCTCCGAGGCTGGAGGTGTGTGTCTGTTGCGAGGACTTGGAGTGACTGAATATGCCTGGCGTGAACGAGACAGAGCACAACGCCGTAACATGGCAGGACACAAAACAGTGAGGACCAGCCGTTAAAAAGTCCCTCGAGCAAAAATCGACTTTGAATGGACAAGTCTGTAAGATAGTTTAACTATGTACCCTGTACTGCTAGTAGTACGCCGAAAATCTATGTCATACGATTCATTAAATTCATGTCCAGGGTACATGCCATTCAAAGTGCGCGCAGTGCTGGCACGCAAGGAAACCTCGTAACCTCAGCTCCAGACATCCAACAACATCCGTGACCGTTCCTTGAGTAACTTGATCTCTGCAGCACCTTCCACCTCCGCGCTCCCTCCTTTAGCCTCACCAAGAATTCGCATGAGCACCTCCTCTACAGCTTTGCTCATTGCCTTGGCATCACCGCAAATATAGACGTAACCCTTGCCAACAAGAATTGCATCCGCAATGTTCTTCCGGTCTTCCCAGATAAGGTCTTGTACGTATATTTTGCCCCCATCCGGTTTGTATGGAGGCTCACGGGAGAATGCACGCTGCATTTTGAATTTACCCTTGAGATCCTCTATGTACGTGGGCCATTCCTCAGCATACAAGAAATCTTCCGTGGACTTGCGGCAGCCATAGAATAGCGTGATGGTACCCCAGTCATTGAGTGCATCTGGTCCGTTCTTCTCAATCGCGCGTCTGGCGAGAGCAACACGTTCTTGCACAAAACCACGGAATGGAGCAACACCCTATCGATTCATTAGAAATCAATCTTGATACCACGCGATCCGAGGTACTTACAGTGCCAGGGCCGACCATGATCACAGGACTCCTAGGGTTGGTGGGCAAACGGAATGTCGAACGACGCACATGGATGGGGACCTTGTAAATCGTATTCTCCTTGTAGGCTCCACGAGGTCCTTCGATAGCGTAGGGCGGGACAGACGTGATAGGCTCCCCATTCGCGGCGAATTTGACGTTCAACAATAAATTGGAGCCAACACCATAGCAAGAACGGGCCGGAGATAGGGAGTTGGGGACAGAGTCGTACTTGAGTACGACAGCAGTGACATGAATCTTGGTAGCGTAGAGCTTCGGACTGGAAGAAATAGAGTAGTACCGGGGCTGCAAGCGGGGGATCGAGGAAACAATAATGTCAAAGGGAATCGACCACGCTGTGGTGTTATCCTGGGTGGGGGGAACCGAAATGTCATTTCCAGCGGCAAGTTGAAGTACCTCTCCAAGCTTAAAGCATCCATTCGTGACGACTGCGGCATACTCCTCCTTGTTACTGCTCAACTTTTTGAGGAAGGCCTCAGCGTCGGAAGAGGGCGCATACTTGGAGAAGACTCCGAGCATTTGACGACCTGCAACCGTGCTTATATCGATGTAGTTGCGTAGCACTGCGCCGTAAGTGGTAGGAACGGGGAAAGGAACCTTGGCCAGAGCCGGGTCGAGGGAATCAATATTAATCACGGTATCCTTCTTGTTTCTGAGCCCAAGCACACAAAGCAAACGCTCTACTTCGACTTCAGGATTGCATGGCCAGACGCCGACATGGTCACCGTGTTGGTATGTGATTCCGGAGCCTTCTATGTCAAATTCCATGTGTACACAATTCCGATTTGCACCAAGTTTGAAAAGCTCGCGAGATTCCGTAACGGGAGACGCGTAAGGGTTCTTGGCATCATGAATGCCCTTGGTTCTAGTCAAAGCACGAACCGAATATTCGCCTAGAGGATAATTAAACAACCCGATATGTGTGAGAGTGTGGAGCTTACCGAGATAAATCTTGTCTGGGGGGTGCGAATCAAGTTCGGTTACTGTAAAGTCGGGAGAGTCTCCTCCCTGACCCTCCTCGACACCCATCGCCTCAGCAAATGCATCCCACATGCCATCCTTCCATGCAAGATAATCCTCTTCCATGCTCTTGTCGTCGTCACCCTCGCCGCGTTCTCCGATTCGGACAGCGCCCATGTTTGTCAACTCGGTGTCGACGTTGCGACCGATAGCGTTATAATGCTCATAAGTCCTGTTGCCGAGAGCGAATACGACATACTTGAGACCTTCTAGCTTGTGTTCGCCATTGGTGAACTCGAAGGAAGAGTCTGTCAAGTTCTGCATGAGTTGCACTGAATTGTCGGTTGGCTCGCCCTCTCCGTAGGTAGCCACGACGAAAAAGGCGCAAGAATCCTCTGGGATTTGGTCAAGGTTTTCAAAGTCGTACTCCTCCGGGTCGCACACCAAAGACGAAATGCCAAACTTTGATTTTGCCTCCTTGGCGATACGAATGGCATATTCCTCTGCGGTACCGGTCTGTGAACCATAAAAGATAACGATCCTTTTTTTCTGGATATAATTGAGTGAATTGACAAGTGAAGGGAGGGGAGAAGAACCACGGATCATACCCCCTCTTTCATTTTAGCGACAAAGTCCCTTGGGTTGCTGCGACCATTGGAAGTCTTCGGTGGAGGAGTCGGAACGACTTTCCGCTGGGAGGAGAAGATTTGATCGCGGAAGAGATAAGCGCCAGCGAGGACAACGCCGAGTCCAAGTATAGTGATGTCCGAAGTGGACGTGATGCCCATTGCGAGTGGTGGAGGGAGCTTACAGCCTGAGAAAGGCAAGTAACCGAGCGGGGGGCCGCGAGAGCAGGTGTGCAAGACTCGAAAAGAGCAGAGAAGACAAGAGCAAAGAGACAAGTGCGCGAGCCGACTTGTGCTCAAAAACGAACGTGGCACTTTCCCACGCAAATATTTGCAATCTAAATTATTCGAGTATACCGAGGAGGAGAGAGAGACGGGTTGCTTGGGGGTGAAACAGCAATATATATATGTAAGGCGTGTAGCCGCCGAAGTGCCCGGCATTTGAGCACAGGTTTCAAACCCGCAGTCGCTCGCCGGTGCAATCTCTGCTAGAGTGTCATGACGCGGTTTGCGACTGCAGACTCGCCCGACGCGGCGAGTTTTTTTTTTCTCGTCACCGCCCAAACCTGTGTTACACAAATAGAGCTTAGAATAGCCGTATCACTTGTCGCACATCCTCGCGACCGAACCTGCACCGAGTCGCTTGCGCCACTAACGTGGCGGTGTAGCCGGTTTCAAGTGCGGTGGCGACGGGGCGTAGCATTGTAGACTTTCAATGAGCAGAACACTTGTTAGACGTGCCTTTGGATTGAGATCATGCCATCATACCATCATACCATCATGATGGGGCCTAACAGTTCGGTAAAATTTGCGCGTATGCACCATAATAGCGTACTGAATGGATTGCAAAAGAACAACAGTGAACGACGGACGTTCAACCAGGTGGCCTCGCCCTAGTAAATACACAGTACTGTGTCAAAACTGTGCTGTCAAGGTGTCTTGACGAGGATCTAGTCAACGTCGTCACAAGTAATAGAGTGATGACAGGTCGTAGTACTGTACAAGACCACGGTGTCCGTATATGACAGATAGCTTGACAGACTAGACCCTAACCTTGGATGTTACGGATTCACTGACACGTCTTGACACGTATACGATGATCAACTTCAAGCTAAATATTATGTAACTCCAAGTCATTCAACTTCCCCAAAGGCATTCACAATGTCCCTGCTCAGGTCGGTCTTCATTACCTTTCCACCATAACCCTTTCCTTGATCATCATGTAGGCTCGGTCTGTGTATAACAGGCGTGTATGCCATGTTTCTCGTAAGTAGTTCGTCATGTTCCGGAGAAATCACCTAACCCAGGTTACAACCAGCTATGGGCCATCGCGCAAGAGCGACGTACGATTTCGAGTCTAGTGTCTCGAGCTCTGAAACCGAGTCATTTTTGTAGTGTCGGTCCCATTCCAGTCTATTGACGGGCAATCCACCCACAAGTTCAAGTCCGCGCTATTCATCGGGACGTGCCAAAGCTTCCTCAGTTCCTTGTCCGCTATTTGCTATATATATATGCGCGGAAAGCCAGGATCTTCCCTCTCATCCCTTCTTGGCCTTGATGTCCCCACATCCGTGCACCTTAACGGATCATCCAAGGCGAACGGGGCCGGATCCAAGACCTCTACCGTGCATGGTCTCTCTCATCGGAAACGCCTCCTTCTCAGTTACCTCCAGTGTTCCAGTTTCATCGCTCTCGCGGCTCCGTTTGGCTTCGCTTCGCTCTCGTATATCACATACCCTACCATGGTACTAGGAAAGTCCTGCAAGCTCGTTCCGGTCATGCTCATGAACTTCCTCCTCTATCGACGCAAATTCGCTCCTCACAAGTATCTCGTGGTCGCATTAGTTACAACCGGTATCAGCGTATTCATGTTATTTGGAAACGAAAAACCTTTCAAAGCAACATCCAACAAGACCTCTGACGGAGTACAGTCCTCGTACCTTCAACTCATCGGCATTGCCTATCTTCTCGTCAACTTGATCCTTGACGGCGCTGTCAACTCTACACAGGACGAGATTTTCTCCAAGTACAAAGTCTCAGGGCAGCAAATGATGTTTTGGATAAATGCATTTTGTACGGTGTTGACCACAGCCCTTGGAGCGCTCCCGTTACCCTATATCCCTGTTATTCACCCCACGTCTGGCGCACAAAGCGAGTTTTCCAGCGCATTAGAATTCATAAAGTCACACCCCTCGGTCATCCTACCGCTCGTTCAGTTTTCACTTACCGGTGCGCTTGGTCAACTGTTTATTTTCGAAACGCTCCAGCACTTTGGATCATTGACTTTAGTGTCAGTATCAGCATCCCATTGATGCTTCCCGGCCGATGTATCTTATTCCATTTACAGGACGATCACCCTCACCCGGAAAATGTTTACCATGATCTTGTCAGTGGTGGTGTATAACCATAAGCTGACCGTTGGTCAGTGGCTTGGAACAGCTATTGTGTTTGCAGGGATATCAATAGAGGCCTTTGTAAAACGCAAAGGTATTGTCCTCGCCAGCATATGGATCGACAAACACTTACAGGCGCTGTAGACGTGCACGCGAAGCAGGTGGTGCTGGAAAAGGAAAAGGCCAAGATCAAGTCATTGTAATCAAACAACTCTGGAATTGATTCCATTATTCACTTTGTAACTCCCCCGGCAACCCAAATAGATTCACGACACACGTTAGACACCGCGACTCATTTATACAGTATAATAAGTATCCCAAAACCGAACAACTCTGAGAGGTCGTCACATTGCGATGTCAGGGTTCTGTCGCCATCATTGTGTCATGACCATCTTCGTCATCGCCATCGACGAGTACCCTTTTGCGGTCTTCTATTCTGTTGGGAATTATTTAGAGTGTGCAAGACAGAGAACGAGTTGGTATAAACCTTGAATCTTCTTCTTCGTCATCCCTTTTCCTACGAGACACCACTCTTTGCATTGGTGCTGAGGGAAAGCTGGCAACGGCTGCTTTGGCCTTGTATATGGATTCGTATTCCTGCGCAGATGATCGAAAAAGAGAGAATCAGGAGGGCAATACCAGTTTGTCAGCTAGGAAGTTGTGTACTTTAATCTGCATCAAAAAACCGCCATTCGGGGATATACAGTACCGTCGATTCTGTACGAGATGGAGTGCATCTTCCCAGGACAGCTGACAATGACGCATGACGAACATGACTACGAACGCGGGGGACAGGGAGATGCCACCTAATACACAATGGTCATGAGGCACACGTTCATGCCAGAATTCGCGCACCATTGCAATGCACGAGAACCTTGCCACCCTGAGTCAGGGCCTGTTGAATGAACTGATCCGCTCTACGCGAGACTGGTTCAACTTTAGGCACGAAGGACTATAAAGATGCGTACTCTGGGAATAGTCTAATGACGTTCTGCTCTTCGTTGTCTTCCACGTCCAAAACCAAGTATTGGAAATGATCAGGAAAGCGGGGTCTGACAGAGAATGCCTCTTTCTGATCTCTTATGCAGACACTGTAACATTTGTGAATCTTATATACGGCAGCAAGTGGAACTTGCAAACGGAGTTGGATGCTAACGAACATCCACCACTTACATGTGAGTGACGCCCAGAGATCGCAACGTGTCGAGCGATTTCGATGCTTGGAATGGGCCAAGTAAAAGACCGGGTAGTATTTCTTGACATTCGCGTCTCATCTCGTACCTAGTCCGTCGTTAGCTGCAGCAACAACCAAGCTTCAGGGCATTTGAGTGGCCCAAGCTGGAAACTTGCCTCCACTCCACATCACCGGGTCCTTGTACAAGGTTTCTCAAGGTCTCGTCGCTAAGATTGAGGGCGGCCATGGATAGAAGGAAGGAAGAAGAGATAAAGAACGAGACGAATGACCGCCACCGGATTATTATTAGCGCAGGGGTACTCGGAAGTAGTTGTTCGGAGTTCGGAGGTGATTTCGACCATGGAGCAAGACGATGAGATACCGTAGGTTTGCGTCGGTCTATGCCACTGGCGACTTACCGTACAGCACAGGACGCTCATTGACCACGATGCACCTGCAGAACCACTGACAACATCACAGGAACCACGGCGGATCCCATGCACTATAATCACAGGCTTCCTCGGCGCTGGCAAGTCGACACTGTTGAGGCAAGTCTGCTTACCGTGTCCCGATTCCAGGCGCATCGCTGACGACCTCCAGGCGCGTACTCACAGAGCGACACGGGTATCGCATCGCAGTAATCATGAACGAGTTCGGGGACACAGCTGTAGGTCCCTCGGTTTCCCATTTAGCTTGAATGCTTATCAGGAAGCAGAATATTGAAGGTCGGTCATCCAGATGACCACATCAGTACGGGCCATTCATATTCCCTGTTTAGCCAAGGCAATCAATGTTGCCTCTAGCGAAGATCCACTGGCAGAGAACTCAGAAGAGTTCCTTGAACTGGCAAATGGGTGTCTGTGTTGCAGTATCAAAGATGCAGGCATCGCTGCTATTGAGAAATTGATGGAACGAAAAGGTTCATTTGACCACATCATACTCGAGACCACAGGACTCGCTGACCCCGGTGAGAACGACGACCTTGATCTGCGTTGCAAACCGAGTCGAACTCCGATAAAAACAGGTCCTATTGCGTCTATGTTCTGGCTAAACGAAGAGTATTCCGTGGGGCTCCGCAGGCAAATATCCCTCGATGGTGTGGTTTGCGTGGTAGATGCGGCTTTTGGCCAGCAGGTAGTTATAAGCATGAATCATGGGAAGCTGGCCCTCTGATCTGATAGCTAATCAGCAAATGGAAGAGGATCATTCGGTGGATGGTATTGGCGAGAGCCTCAGGTGCGCTAGACCCTCCTGGGGCATACCCATGCTAACATGTCCATCGCACAGACAAATAGCCTGCTCGGATGTGATTCTCCTAAACAAGGTCGATCTCGTATCGGACGAGAAGCTGACTTTGACAGAAGAAATGATTCACAAGGTCAATCCTTCAGCACCCATTCACAGGACAATACAAGCAAACATCGATCTTGTCCACATCTTGAACATCGATGCTTATGCGGGAGCCAAGCAACTTCAAAACACCACTTTTCAATCCCACCAGTGTGGTGACACTCACAGTGACTGTCATGACCATGCTTGCCGGAGCTCTGCTACGCACTATGAAATTCGTGGAATATCTAGCATTCAGTTGTTTATCCCTCCTCTGACATCCGATCAACTCATTAAACTCGAACATTGGATTCAAGAACTGCTGTGGCGACATGACGACCCCACAAGGGAAGACCGCAAGGACCACCACTCTGACCTCAGGGTGCTTCGTTGCAAGGGACTATTCATGCTGCAGACCGGCGACGAATTCATGCTCCAGGGAGTGCAGAACATGTACGAAATTACGCCGGTGAAACCGCAGGACGTTGTTGGCGTTCCCGACTCTGGAAAGCTGGTGTTGATCGGGAAGGGGTTGGATGATACCTTGAGAGAGAGCTTAGAAGCAGCACTAAGATGAGGATATGGTAAGTGGTCTTACACTCCAACATTGCGCTGGTATGAGCCTGGAGACTTTAGATACTGATTCAACGAGCCTTTGCACGTAGCGTAGCATGTTGGGAACTTTGGGCATCTGTAGATTACGTAATCATAGGAACAGGTACGATCGGCAGCGACGGACCCGAGGACCGAATCATTTATGACTTGAGTAAGAGGCCTAGGGGAACAGAAGCATCATCATCGAATTGGACTATACCCCGATGGCAAGCAGCCAGCCAAGTCAAGAAGCCCCCGACCCATCCAACGTCAGGATCATTACAACGCTTGGTCATGTCGACCATGGAAAGACCACACTCATGGATGCGCTTCTGGCAGCAAACAACATCATATCGCCCAAGATGGCCGGAAAGCTGCGATATCTGGATAGTCGCGAAGATGAGATCGAGCGCGGAATCACGATGGAGAGCAGTGCAGTTTCACTGAAATTCCAAGTCAAGGAACGCGATGACGGTATGCATACTTAGTCCGATGAATGCAAAACACCACGACAGACATCCGCAGGGACCCCTCCAAAGACTTATATAATTAACATGATCGATACCCCGGGGCACGTAGATTTTTCTACGGAGGTATCCACTGCGTCCCGACTATGTGATGGAGCGCTAGTGATAGTTGACGTGGTCGAGGGGGTTTGCACTCAAGCGAGTTCCACTAGATCTGCAGACTTAACCCTTCATCTGATAATCACTTGCAGACTATCGCTGTTCTCAGACAAGCATGGCAGGACAAATTACGTCCGATTCTTGTCGTCAACAAGCTGGACAGATTGATCACTGAGCTGAAACTTGCTCCGATTGAAGCATATCACCATCTTGCACGACTCATTGAACAGGTCAACGTAGTGATGGGCGAATTTTTTGCTGGAGAACGCATGGAAGACGATCTGCGTTGGAGAGAAGAACGGGACCGCCGACTCGCTGCGAAAAAGGATCAGTATGCAGATGAGGTAGAAGCCACAGCAAATGAGGAGGACACCTTCAAAGAGAAAGACGACGAAGACATATATTTTGCACCGGAACGTGGAAATGTTGTCTTTGCATCCGCCATAGATGGGTGGGGCTTTCGTGTGGCGAAGTTCGCTCAGCTCTACTCTGCAAAGCTCGGATTCAAGGAAGCCAACCTGCGACATGTCTTATGGGGAGATTTTTACTTGGATCCGAAGACCAAGAGAGTCATCAGCTACAAGCATCTACGAGGACGTGCCTTGAAGCCGCTTTTCGTGCACTTTGTGTTGGAAAACATATGGGCTATCTATGATGCCGTCATCTTAAGCCCGTCAGTGATTAACTCTCTGAGACCAACGCTGCTTGACACAGTTGTAGGAACGCCGAAAAGGTGGACAAGATCGTGTCTGCGCTGAATCTGAAACTTTTGCCTCGTGACCTCCGTTCAAAAGACAGTCGGCAACTGCTCTCTACCATCTTCAACCAATGGTTATCACTTTCGACTTGCGTAATTCAAAGTGTTATTGACATCGTCCCTTCACCTC
>JBBPRT010000331.1:0-13483 GCA_038093175.1 Boletus hoseneyae
AGTCGGACTCGCCGTAGGGACTTCTTGCTGACGACCGGGATCCGTCCAGCACCAGGCTGGAATATCGGGGTATATTGGATAGTCGTCCTCGTCGAGCTGTCGCATGCCTTGTTCGCTTTGCCATTGCTTCTCGCGGGTATCGTGCGATCCATGGGTATCTTGCGTGTGGGTATAATGGATTTCGCGGGTATCTTGTCAGCGCCGGGCTGACCAACCTTGGTGCGCGCAATGGTGAGTAGCTCCTTGGAAAATTTCGACCCTTGTTTTGTCTACAGGACGTAATGTCAGGCCCAGAAAGGCGGTGATCGAGGTAACTGGGCACATACCCGGGCCATTGTTTTGAGTGACCGATCGACTATCTGACGAAGCCGAGGCTGCTGGCAGACGTGCGCACGCTGAGCCTCGTTCGACCACAAGAGGCAGAGGACACAATTTTTCGATCTGTGGGCGTCGACGTCCTGTCAGCCATCTCTCAGATAAACGAAGGCGACGAAATCAACTACCTTGTGCCAGCTCTGCATTCTCCATACGCTCGCCGATGCTTGCGAGGATACGCGCCATTCTCACCTCCTTTGCAGCCTCACTGGCAGACGCGGCATTCACAGGTACGACTACCATCTTGACTGCCGTAAGCTCTGTTCGAACACCCGCCAGTTCCGACTCAAGGACGGCGATCTTCCGCGCGGTATCGTCCTTGACCCCGCTGATCCTCGCCTTGTGACATTCCATCGATATCCGGATTGTCTTGAGGGACTGGCCAAGGCCCTCGAGGGCATCGTCACGGCTTTTCTTGTCGTCTTGTCGTCGTCAAGCTTCATGTCGATCTTTTTTGTGAGTTCCTCGAATGACCTCTTGTACACGTCCGCCTCTGTGCTGGAGATCTCTAGAGATACGATCTGATCTTGCTTCGATGCTACTTGTCCGCACAAATCACTGACTTGGCGTCTGAGCGTTTCGGTTTCCTGTCCACGTGCGAACGCGAGTGTTTCGACTGCGGTGATACGATCCATGAAGGACACAACGACCGATGCCATGATGGCGACCTGGACGATAAGGGCAGTGACCAACTGATACAACCAATCGAGGGCGGATTTCGGTTGTACCGTGCCAAACGTGAGAACATGGTGGTCTTTGGTCACGTCGTTTAGGTCGCCGTCGAGGCCAGAGGCAACGAAAGTCAGAACAGCTGGAACGCCGTTCATGCCGATCACGGGAGTCGGGTTCGAGAGGTACATGGCACATGCGATTGTGGAAACGCTCGACAGGATAGCGTGCGGGTGAGAGGTAGCCACGGGTAAAGCAAGAGAGCAAGCGCAGAGAAGAGAGCAGATGCGGGAAGGAACAAGAGGAGGAACTGGAGACCATGGGTGGAACCGCTGGTCTTATATATGCCAGTTATTCGGGTTTGGGCTAAGTGTCAGCCCACTTGATGCGGCTGACGAAGACCAAACACGACAGTCTTGATTGGAATGCAGTCTGGAACAAACTTCACGTGAGGGTAAGCATAACCTCGAGTAATGACCAGGTGAATTCTGATGAGTTCCTCGGTGCGATCATGAGATGATCAACGACTTTACACCAGTCTGGAGCTCCTGGGTCGAGATGAATCAACACTACGAGTCGTACTGAACACGACGATCTGATGCTCAGGGGAACACATCGATTCAGATTAGTAGTATTACAAGAAAAAAGGAAAATGAAAACAAAAAAAGGTAGCCAATGCAACGCCAGACAAAAAAGATGTGCGCACTTGTCACAGCCGCAACGCTCACCGCTTCCCGTTCGCCTTGCCTTTTGCACCCTTCGCAGCCCCCTTTTTCTTCGGTCTACCATCATCCGAATCGTCAGACTCCCCACGTGCCTTGGCAGCATCTGCCCGCTTTGAATCCGCTGCAGCGCAAACACAACCCCTCGTTAGTACCATCACGCTCACGCACATCATACGAATATGACACGTACATTTGGCCGCCTTCCGCTCAAGTTCGTCCCAGTCATCTCCATCGTCGCTCACATCGTCATACGATCCACTCCCTGAATCGTCACTCGCATCTGACCCACCGTAGGCACTCTCCTCGGCACTGCTCTCTTCAGAGACGAGATCCTCTGGGTCTGCCTCGAACTCGGACTCAGTGTCGGATTCCTCCTCGGCGTCGCTCTACCAAAGGCAATCTCAGCACGGGAGGCAGTCCGAGAAACGGAATGAGAACCGCACCTCTCCACCACCACCACTGAGGAAACTCCATCCACCCTGCTGAAAGAAATCGTGTGGACTCTCGTTGATTGTCTTCATAATCGGTCCCCAGTTCAAGTTGACGGGACCCTCGCTCAACGGGATGTCGACGGAGCTAGATACATGATATCACATAGAGTTCAGTCTACGCAAAAGCGAGGTAACGCACTCGAGCCAATTCTTGACATCGTCCAGCTGAGCGCTCGGTATTGAGTTGATATGGAGTGGCGTTTTGGTGAAGTCCTTGAAGATGAGAACGAGATCAAACTGTTTAAGCGTGAACTGTACACGCTCCAATGAAGCGATTTCAATCTCGTTAAGAGTGACGACGAGGAAGGGAGGGTCGATGAGATGGACGAGGCATTCCGTGGTGGGTTGTAATCGAACATTGGTTCGGAAGGGGACACCCTCAAAGGACAACTCTCGGAACGGAATGTCAACCTCGACGGTTTCTCCAGTCTGTTCACAAATCCAGTCAGGGTCCGGTAGGTAACAGCTCAGACCAACGTACCGAAGTCGAAGCAGCCTCTGCGATTCGCTCCGCAAAAAGCTTAAACTCCTTGTTAACCATCTGCCTCCGTTTCCGCTCTTGTTGTTCCATCTCGATCTCATCTTCATCACCGTAACGGTGCTTCCGCTTCCTGTTACCCGTCTCATCAAACTGAACGTCCGAGGCCTCTCGGAAGAATTGGATATCCTGGGCCATGCTCGATGAGGATAAGGAATAGATAGGGTAGCCAGTCCCACTCACATGCGCCTTCTTCTTTCCAATTATGATAGGTGCCTTGAGGTGGATATGCACGATCACAAGCAGTTCCTTGTCACAGGGTTGGAAGAACAGATGCTTGATATTGCTATACAAGACGTCTGTCCAAACATAATCAGCCGATCCATGGAGCATTCCATCCGTTATCAACCTACCGATCTTCTGAGACCCCATTGGTGAATGATATCGCAGTCCATTTTGGTGTATTTCTACCTCGCCAGGTAATCGTTTCCCGTCGAGAGCAGGCCGCACAAACACTTCGGGGAGCTTGTGAGGTCTTCTGCCTTTGAGCTCTACCAAAACGTCTTGCTCGATGACGTCTGCCATCTCCTTCTTTTGCTGCTCGCGCTTGTTGACCTCTTTCTTCAAATCCGTAATCTGTTTCGAGATCTGGTCGAAGCGGTGGCCATCGAGTGAACGGTATGTGACAGAGCGCACGAAAGTCGCGTCAGGATCCTCAAAAGGCTAGACATTGAATGACATATTAGCTTGCTACGACATACGGAAAAATAAGTGCATACAGTCTCGTCCTTCTTGCCGGCAAGTTGACCGGGCGTCTGGAAATTGATGCGAAGGTACGTATAGTCGCCCTCGTCATTTTTGCTGACGTTCTTTATGGTGTTGATATGGAAAGGCACCGCGAATCCATGCATGGGCAGGATGATCGTCTGAGCTTTGCGATCTACGATTATCTTGGATCCTTCTCAGTAAGAACGTCCGGGACATGACACGGATCCAATCACTCACCCGCAGGGCCTCAGCCTCCTTTGGTAATGCGCCTTCGCCCTTGTAGCTCTGGAACCTCTTCCACCCTTTCCCTTCCTTCTCACCAAACCCACCCCCTTCTTCCGAGTACTTGGCGAGACCAGCAGCTTGCAAGTTTCCATGCAAGTCAGCTTGATGCTCTTTGATTTTGGCGGCGGTTGTATGTAATACTTCTTCTTGAGCAGCACTACGTGTCTTGTTGCGTAATACTTTTCCGCCAACCGTCTTGTTTTTTACAGGTGAACCGTTTGTGATAGGTTTTGTCGGAGGTGCCTTGGCGCTTTTCGACGGCTTTTCATACTCCTCCTCGGGCGTGTTCAAGAAGAAGAGCGTTTCTTTTGATGATTTGACGCCGTCGGTAAGGAATATCGCCTTGTCGGGGCCAACTCGGACAGTATCGACGAGGTGAAGTGCATACCTACCCCAAACTCGTCATAACATAATCGACAGACATGATGACGAGAACCCACTTTTTCCCAGAGTCGTCCACGAGATCGGAGAAGCCCAACACCAAATTGAACACCATGCTCGTCTTAAGTTGGCGCCCATTCTTGGGTGAGATAAGATACGCCGAGTCCCTGAACTCAATACCAATCTATGGATTCGGTCAACTTCTGGGTAACCTTGCAATGAACAACGTGGGCGCACCCCTGAACCCAGATTTTTGACAAAATTCTTTTCCAAGTCGGGCTTCTTCTCCCTGATATATTCCAAGGCAAACTGATACACGTCGCGCAATGTCTTACCGTCCTTCATTTCACGTACGACCTCAGATTGCAGGGAGACCAAGAGATTGTAAATCGCTTCTTGTTCCTGTAGCAGAGTCAAGGACTGTTGCGAGCGAGGGAAAGGCCCTAACTGACCTTTGAGGGATCGACAATAATACTGCGCCCCAGGTTTGCGCAGTAACCCTTGTAGCGCAAACCAACGGCAATAAGAAAAACACCCTTGTGGGCTATGAGGTCTGTCGATGACTCAGCTGTCGAACGAAGGTCGTAGCCGGTGCTCGTGGACCGAGACTGGATAATAGGTGTGTAACAGAACTCTGTTGCCCCCCAATCGACCTGGGCAGTGTCCCATGAACACTACGCGGGTACACGCAGCAACAGCGAGAACGTACGTCATTCAGCCCACGTCCCTTGCTCCATACCTTCATATCAGGCCCTTTCGCGCCCTCTCCATCCCCTGTTCCTATCCGTGACTCGATTTGGGCAGCAAATTGTTCGTGTGAGATCTTGGCTTCTTTATCCAGTATCGTCTCGAGCTTAAGTACGATGTGATGAATAAGGAGCGTTGATGTCAAGTTCGCAGCCGTGCGGATAATTTTCTGCCCAACAAGTAAGAATTGAAACATCACCTTGTATCAGTTGGTAGTCTCACAAGATCGTCTTCATCCTTGACTGCCATCACAGTCGCTATTGCCGGGGCCATGTCGACCTGCTCGGGCTTATGCGCAAGTTTATCTATGGCTTGATTCCATTCACTGATCAATTTTCCATGGTATGTTTCTTTGACGAGGGTAGCGACACGCGTGTGCGTCGAATACGCCTCGATGAATTTGGGAACGGCATCCGTTGGTGGTTCCTTTGTCTTGGCTTGCACCAAGATCTCGATTGGCACAGGCGGATTCCCGTCTTTTATTTGTTGGAGGACTTTGGCTAGGATATTTCAGAGCGTGTGTGAGGACAGCAACGCGACGCATCCAAGTCTAACGCGCACCTTTACTGGCCGAGCACAAGAAGGATAATCTTTCCTTCTCGAACAGCAAGAAAGTGGAGGGGAACTCGTAGCCCAGCAACCACGTCTGTGCGAGAGCGTGTCGAGTCAACTACCGGGCTAGTGAACCGAGGTCTGACTCACTTGGAACGCAGTGCCCTTTCGGACAGGTTCATCTTCTGCTGCAGGATCCCCAGAAAGCAGCAAGAGCGCTTGCGCGTTTGCTATTGAACCCAAATCATCATTGAGACTCGCGTTCTAGACATGGCGCGCGATGTCAGTTAGGGTGATGCTCAGGGCACAAAGAAGTCAACATACGCACATTCCAGCCGTCATAGATGCTCTTTAGACGAGCGTTGATGAGCGTCTTGTTGAGTTGTACTGCCATATTGTCCTTGTGCGGCGGTGGTAAGGATGAAAGGGCTGGCGGGGGGACAGGCAGAGGGAGGTCGGAAATTTACGAACGCGTTCATCAGAGGCGGGCATTAGTCAGCAATGCCATTACTCCTTGACTCTCCACAACCATGTCTGAACGAAAAGGTGTGTAACATCGAGCCTTTCTGGGTGACGTTTGCTGACGATTCCGTAGTGTTGAACAAGTACTTTCCCCCGGACTTTGATCCTTCGCTCATCCCGCGAAGAAAAGGCCCAAAGAACTCCCAGCAGGTCGTCCGTCTGATGGCACCGTTCTCGATGTAAGCCTCATTTATCACTCGCCCGTCTCATTACTAATCAGATATCTAGGCGATGTAACACCTGTGGAGAGTATATCTATAAAGGTAAAAAGTTCAACGCGCGTAAAGAAACAGTCGAGGGAGAAGATTATTATGGCATCAAGATATTTCGGTTCTACATCAAGTGGTAAGTGCTGTCTTGATCATCACTCTCGACTCTCCAACCAATTACCTTTGTAGTACCCTATGTTCTGCAGAAATTACATTTAAAACGGACCCAAAGAATACCGACTATACAGCGGAACACGGTGCATCACGTAACTTTGAGCCGTGGAGAGATGAAAAGGAAGTTCAAGAGGAGGACCGTCTCGCGCGACTAGAAGAAGAGGAAAACAATCCTATGAAAGCGCTGGAGAATCGAACGACCGATGCGAAGCGCGAAATGGACATTCTCGATGCACTACAAGATATCCGTGCCAGGAACGCTAAATATGAGCGTGTGGGACACTCTGTTGATTTGGTTGCGCGTATACGGGCGGAGGACTTGGAGACAGAGGAAGATCAGCGGCGAAGAGAGGAGGAGGAGGAAGATGAGAAACTTGTGCGAGAGATTTTCTCAAAGGTATCCATGCCGGCTCTACCAGGTGGTGAGTCGTCGAACTCGGGCCAATCATTACCCGAAGCGTCGACACCACAACAACCCGTCACCGTCAAACGCAAAGCAGGAGACGTAGAGCCTGATCTCCACACTCTGCTTCCAGAATCCACACGGGAACTGATCAGCTCAAAAACTGGTGCTGCTGCACCGCCGGCAAAGAAACCTAAGCCTGATTTGAAATCCAAGCTAGGTATCAAGGTCGCAAAGAAGGGCAAAGTTGCTGTACAGTCCTGAGTTCAGATTCTTGATTCATATTTATCGCCGGTGTATTACTTGTGTGTTTCAAGTGTACATCTGATGTCTAATTTCGTAGGTCAACCACAATCGCTGATTCGCTTCTTTGCATGGCCGCATTGGCCGACACACGGGGTGATTTCGCGCCCCCTACCTTGTCAACGTGTACTCCTGCAGCTTCGTGGATATGACCAAAGACATGCAGTCGACAATCTGAAAGATCGTTCAATCTGGAAGAGAGCGTCGGGCATCCAGCATATTTCCCCCTCCTTGTCTTGTCGAGTGTTTCGTACGGAGGCGTATGGGTTATAAGAATTTCGGTGTCATTGGGTATCCTATCGTATATTGCTGGAGGGACGGTTCACCATCAAACAAGACAGTTGTGTATGAACAAACATACCTCGGGCTTCGGTTTCAGATTCGTACTGAAAGGCCCCTTGAACATAGAATGGGGCCGCCTTGGATGAGAGTCCATCAACGGAGCATCTTGTGCTCGGCAGAACGGGAACGCACCGGTGACCCATACACCTTCCATACTCTCCCAGACGGTGCCTTGAAGCGCAAGGGCTCGTGTTCGAGATAATACAGCCCAAAGGATGATTGGCTGCGCACGTATGCGCGAGTTTGTTCGATAGTCTATAAGTATACCATCAGAGTCGTCAGAACGTCTTCCGACCATGCATCGCTGGATAAGAGACAGACATCGGCATCCAACCCCCAAACACCATATTGAACCCACTTTTGATCTAGACAGAGCTACCACAAACACAGTTCAGAATCACGGTATATGTTATGCATCGTCAGATACACCCACGTCATGGTTCCCAGCGACGATACTACACCAAGTCCGTGAGTAGAACGCATAGAAGCACATGGTGGCCACGCTCACATCTTTACGGGATGATCGAGCGACTTGAGCCACTCTATGGTCGTCGCCAGCTGCGACGGGTGTCCCCAGCTGCATAGATCGCCAGCGTGCAACAGCACATCCCCAGACGGAACGGGATACTTGCACGAGTGTGTGTCTGAGATGCAGACGAAACGAGTCCAGCCGGGGCCGGGGTGAGGAGGGAGTTGCACTCCCTCGACATCGATGTGGATTGCGTAGTCTTGGTTCATAGTATAGGACAAGTTCTCATGATGCTGTACATTGCACCGCAGTCAGCAGTGACATTCCCGTGTTGTTCCTGTGGACGAGTCTTGGCTGATCGTTCCGAGTCCGTAGCCTAAGCAGTAATATTTGGCCGATCAACTTGATGGCAAGGTCCCATTCATCTAGTACTACTACTAAATGATGTAACTGCTGTACTAACTACTGTAGCTACATAAGGCTGACCGTCGCCATCCCGACTACTCGGAATGGTGTGCGACTACTAACTAGTCCAATGCCATTACAACGAAACTGTCCAGAGGTAATATGGCCTCGTCGCAGAAAGGAGGACAAAAAAGGGAAAGCATATGAGAAAGGAACTCGGCTTATCCAAGTGCCAGTACTTGTGCGACCACCGAAAGCGCATGACTATGTTAGCCCCCTCGACAGGTCGTCGAAGCGGGAAGACGCGCTGCTGAAAATTTACCCAGGTCTGGTGACCTATCGTCATCGCGAGGGTGCAACAGCCGAGGTCCTCCAGTCGATGTTTCGCTTAGAATGATGTCCTGCTCCTAAAGATATCATCGTCAGCGTATGCTTTAGAGTGGGGGATCGACCAACCTATGAAAGCAGGCATCGATGGCGGAAAGCTGCAATCCACATCGGCGTAATAGGATCCAGGTAAGAATGTCGGAATGTCTTCTTCGCCCTCAAAGTACCCTTCCATCGCCGCTTCGAGAGCCGCTAGCGACGATGATGTGGGCGGTGTGACTTCATTCTCACCCTGCATCCGAACCGTACTACCATTTGTGAGCCTGAGCACGAGTAACACAAGGCATACTAACTTGTGGATTGCACAGGACTTATCATGGGATCCATATCTGTGTTCCTTTTCTTGGCAGGAACGTAGATGGTTTCGTCCGTGCGTTTTGACTTGCGTCTGGGAACACGAGCCAAGGTTATTACGTGGCATGTACCAAGTGAAGAACCAACGAACCACTCATCCCAATAGGAGCTGTTCCACAGAAACGTGGGTCATCATCATTAAATTGGGTCAAATGGTCCTCCCCGTCCATGAGCATTGCTGGCGTCCAGCGCCATAAGGGAAGACGATGTGGGAAAACCAGCGGGTGTTCCGTTTTTCTCAACCGCATTCAATACTAGTGTCCGTCAGACAATGTCCAACTAGAAGGCCACCAAATCGCTCACATGTAGATTCCAAAGGAGTTGTACGTGTAGCGGTGGGAGTACTCTTGCCAGTAAGCTTTGAAGCCTTCAGCTGTTTCGTCTGGGTCGCCTGCGACCCCCCGGGTAGACGGTTAGCTATCTTTACTTCTATCAATCAACGCGGTAAGCATTGGTCAGGATAGCATGATGACCTATCAACGCACCCTTGCTTGAACTGCCATCAACTACACCACCATGCTGAGCAAGACTAGGCAGAAGTCACTTCCGCCCCGCCCATACCATCGACCTGCGAGGTTGCGGCGGCGCGGAATCCCCCGAAGGTAATGTAGTGCCAGACTTGGCCTTCTTCCGAGTCGGACTCGCCGTAGGGACTTCCTGCTGACGACCGGGATCCGTCCAGCACCAGGCTGGAATATCTGGGTATATTGGATAGTCGTCCTCGTCGAGCTGTCGCATGCCTTGTTCGCTTTGCCATTGCTTCTCGCGGGTATTGTGCGATCCATGGGTATCTTGCGTTTGGGTATAATGGATTTCGCGGGTATCTTGTCAGCGCCGGGCTGACCAACCTTGGTGCGCGCAATGGTGAGTAGCTCCTTGGAAATTGTGACCCTTGTTTTGTCTACAGGAGGTAATGTCAGGCCCAGAAAGGCGGTGATTGAGGTAACTGTGCACATACCCGGGCCATTGTTTTGAGTGACCGATCGACTATCTGACGAAGCCGAAGCTGCTGGCAGACGTGCGCACGCTGAGCTTCGTTCGACCACAAGAGACAGAGGACACAATTTTTCAATCTGTGAACATCGACGTCCTGTCAGCCATCTCTCAGATAAACGAAGGCGACGAAATCAACTACCTTGTGCCAGCTCTGCATTCTCCATATGCTCGCCGATGCTTGCGAGGATACGCGCCCTCTGATCCTTTCCTTGTGATATTCCATCGATATCCGGATGGTCTTGAGGGGCTGGCCAAGGTCCTCGAGCGCATTATCGCGGCTCTTCCCGCCGTCCTGTCGTCGTCAAGCTTCATGTTGTCGATCTTTTCTTGTGAGTTCCTCGAATGACCTCTTGTACACATCCGCCTCTGCGCTAGAGATCTCTAGAGATACAATCTGATCTTGCTGCGATGCTACTTGTCCGCACAAATCACTGACTTGGCGTCTGAGCGTTTCGGTCTCCTGTCCATGTGCAAACGCGAGCGTGTGCGTGCCTTCGACTGCGGTGATACGATCCATGAAGGAGACAACAACCGATGCCATGACGGCGAACTGGACGATAAGGGCAGCGACCAACTGGTACAACCAATCGAGTGCGGATTTCGGTTGTACCGTGCCGAACGTGAGAACACTGTGGTCTTTGGTCACATCGTTTAGGTCGCCGTCGGAGCCAGAGGCAACGGAAGTAAGAACAGCCGGAACGTCGTTCATGTCGATCACCATCGTAGACGTAGCGCCTGGTGAGTAGGAAGCGGCCAGAACGCGCGAGTCCACGTCGCCGGAGTTGGCTTCGATAGGCACATGGCATATGTGACCGCGGAACCGCTCGACAGGATAACGTGCGGGTGAGAGGTAGCCATGGGTAAAGCAAGAGAGCAGTAAGAGAGCAAGCGCAGAGAAGAGAGCAGATGCGGGAAGGAACAAGAGGAGGAACTGGAGACCATGGGTCGAACGACCGGTCTTATATATGCCAGTTATTCGGGTTTGGGCTAAGTGTCAGCCCACTTGATGCGGCTGACGAAGACCAAAACACAACAGCATTAATTGGAATGCAGTCTGGAACAAACTGCACGTGAGGGTAAGCATAACCTACGAGGAAGTTTGAATGACCGAGCGAATCCTGATGAGTTCGTCGACGCGATCATGACATGACTTTACACCGTGATCGATGAGATTCGAAGACGACTGGAAGAAAAGCATCACATCGGATAGCCCAGCAGCGACAGTTCTGTGATGGAATCCTGTGAGTCCGACTCCTTGCTGTGCCTCACTCGGAATTATGGTTGTTTGCAGCACGTCAAAACTACTGGCAAGAATGAAAGGCCCCTTTAATAGGGCCGCCTTGGATGACAGTCCATCAACGGAGCATCTTGTGCTCGGCAGAACAGGAACGCACCGGTGACCCATACACCTTCCATACCCTCCCAGACGGTGCCTTGAAGCGCAAGGGCTCGTGTTCGAGATAATACAGCCCAAAGGATGATTGGCTGCGCACGTATGCGCGAGTTTGTTCGATAGTCTATAATATATACCATCAGAGTCGTCAGAACGTCTTCCGACCATGCATCGCTGGATAAGAGACAGACATCGGCATCCAACCCCCAAACACCATATTGAACCCACTTTTGATCTAGACAGAGCTACCACAAACACAGTTCAGAATCACGGTATATGCTATGCATCGTCAGATACACCCACGTCATGGTTCCCAGCGACGATACTACACCAAGTCCGTGAGTAGAACGCATAGAAGCACACGGTGGCCACGCTCACATCTTTACAGGATGATCGAGCGACTTGAGCCACTCTATGGTCGTCGCCAGCTGCGACGGGTGTCCCCAGCTGCAAAGATCGCCAGCGTGCAACAGCACATCCCCAGACGGAACGGGATACTTGCACGAGTCCAGCCGGGGTCGGGGTGAGGAGGGAGTTGCACTCCCTCGACATCGATGTGGATTGCGTAGTCTTGGTTCATAGTATAGGACAAGTTCTCGTGATGCTGTAAATTGCACATTCATCTAGTACTACTACCAAATGATGTAACTGCTGTACTAACTACTGTAGCTACATAGGGCTGACCGTTCGCCATCCCGACTACTCGGAGTGGTGTGCGACTACTAACTAGTCCAATGCCATTACAACGAAACTGTCCAGAGGTAATATGGCCTCGTCGCAGAAAGGAAGACAAAAAAGGGAAAGCATATGAGAAAGGAACTCGGCTTATCCAAGTGCCAGTACTTGTGCGACCACCGAAAGCGCATGACTATGTTAGCCCCCTCGATAGGTCGTCGAAGCGGGAAGACGCGCTGCTGAGAATTTACCCAGGTCTGGTGACCTATCGTCATCGCGAGGGTGCAACAGCCGAGGTCCTCCAGTCGATGTTTCGCTTAGAATGATGTCCTGCTCCTAAAGATATCATTGTCAGCGTATGTCGTAGAGGGCGGGGATCGACCAACCTATGAAAGCAGGCATCGATGGCGGAAAGCTGCAATCCACATCGGCGTAATAGGATCCAGGTAAGAATGTCGGAATGTCTCCTTTGCCCTCAAAGTACCCTTCCATCGCCGCTTCGAGAGCCGCTAGCGACGATGATGTGGGCAATGTGACTTCGTTCTCACCCATATCCGAACCGTACTACCACTTGTGAGCCTGAGCACGAGTAACACAAGGCACAGACTCACTAACTTGTGGATTGCACAGGACTTATCATGGGATCCACATCTGTGTTCCTTTTCTTGGCAGGAACGTAAATGGTTTCGTTCCGTGCGTTTTGACTTGCGTCTGGGAACACGAGCAAAGGTCATTACGTGGCATGTACCAAGTGAAGAACCAACGAACCACTCATCCCAATGGGAGCTGTTCCACAGAAACGTGGGTCATCATCATTAAATTGGGTCAAATGGTCCTCCCCGTCCATGAGCATCGCTGGCGTCCAGCGCCATAAGGGAAGACGATGCGGGAAAACCAGCGGGTGTTCCATTTTTCTCGACCGCATTCAATGCTAGTGTTCGTCAGACAATGTCCAGCTAGAAGGCCACCAAATCGCTCACATGTAGATTCCAAAGGAGTTGTACGTGTAGCGGTGGGAGCATTCTTGCCAGTAAGCCTTGAAGCCTTCAGCTGTTTCGTCTGGGTCGCCTGCGACCCCCCGGGTAGACGTTTAGCTTTCTTTACTTCTATCAATCAACGTGGTAAGCATTGGTCAGGATAGCATGATGACCTATCAACGCACCCTTGCTTGAACTGCCATCAACTACACCACCATGCTGAGCAAGACTAGGCAGAAGTCACTTGCGCCCCGCCGATACCATCGACCTGCGAGGTTGCGGCGGCGCGGAATCCCCCGAAGGTAATGTAGTACCAGACTTGGCCTTCTTCCGAGTCGGACTCGCCGTAGGGACTTCTTGCTGACGACCGGGATCCGTCCAGCACCAGGCTGGAATATCGGAG
>JBBPRT010000332.1:0-13454 GCA_038093175.1 Boletus hoseneyae
GGGCCCGTCCCTCCATTGACCATCTGTACAGTGTCGGAGAGGTTCAACTAGACAAATGTCAACAATTTCCTCAAGGCGTTTACTGTAAATCTTGCTCACGGTCTGGATTGGCACGCTGACTCCTCCCGTAGTAGCAGCAAGAGCATTATCGACCTCGGTCATGTTGAGCATGGACACGACGCTGTTATTATACCAGCCATTGTATCCAAGAGGACCCCCGTCGTTGCTGGAGAAGAAGACGACGTTGAGGTCGGGAACATAGATTGGAGCTTCGTGTGCAAAGGCAAAACCAGGGTTTGACACGACAAGCCGAATACTTGCATTCGGTCCCGTTATATCAAGGAAGGAAGGGTCAAAGACTTGGATGAAAGGTGGAGTGGTGTTCGTGGGATTGAAGCCGGTGAATGAGTCGTTTGTACGCCATTGAGAGTAGTTTGCACCAACGACATTGTATAGGAGAGGGTCGATGTACTGAGCTCGTTAGCATTGGTTACTCGTGAGCCTAGATAAGAGCATACCATGGCACCAGAAGGCAATGTGAAATCTGGCCCATTGGAGGAGTCAGCAGTCCTCGCGGTTAAGGCCACCGCGACAGCAGTTGTCAGTACGGCAAGGGCCGACACCACCATCATTGGGTAAAAGGCGGAACAAACGGCTCGCGTTTGTTCTGAAAAATTGTCGTTGACCCTTGCTGATGGTCCCAGTTGGCACAAACGCTTGAACAATAAGTTCACACTGACCTCCCAAGATCTCCCCGCTTTTATCTTGTGTCATGGCCAATTTTTGGTTCTCGGAATCGGGAAGCCGAAAAGAACCAACCGTGCCAGCCTTTGAGTCGCCTGACCACCACGGGACAAGACAGACCACAGAGAAACAGCATGACTTGCTTTTTCACAGGCATGACCTCAATATTTATGGTGCCACCCTTGTATGTTTGCCGTTGCTTGATGTATCTCTCAAGCAAGTTAGCGAACAGAATAGCCCACACACTTTCCTAGTGTGAGAGTCTTACCCCGCCTCCTAGAAAGCTACAAGGAACGACACGGCGGAAAAGCCCTGACAGAGCGCGATGAGATACATAATTACTAGTACCAAGCGATTCCCACCTACCCGTTATCTCCCTTGGCAAACCAGACCTTGATATCAGAAGACGACAGTGTCGTTCCGATCTTACACGAGATATGATACGTCACAGAAAGGCCAACTTTTTGGTTCCGGACACCATGACACTCCAAATGTTTTCTTGTAACTTAGTTCAGGTTGGACCGCACCTCGGCAAAAGCTCTCACCTCCACCGCGTCCGGCCATATCTTGAGCGACCTGCTGTTCGCCAGCTACTATGGAAACATCGCCGGCCGCATTAAAGACCTCGAATGGTGTGGGTCACACCTCGGTGGGAGTCGGAGCCGAGTCGGACACCGCTCTAAATTCCTGCGGCTGTGTTGAACCGTACAACATGGAGCTTGCAAAATCTGCTCAGTATCAGACCAGGTCAAAGATAGATCTCGAGGTCGCGCGGAAGAGCTCAAAACTTCTTTAAATGTGTGTGTGTGTGTGTTGAGGAACTCGGTAGGTAAGTCTGACTTGTCATATCTACTTCGATCTCAGGGGCACACTTACTAGCTGAATACTCAAAGAGCTGGCGCATGCCCACCTGCAACATGTTGAAGAAACCTTGTCTACCAATGGGCCAGCCTTGACTCGTGGATAAGTGACTCAGAACTATGCTTTTTCCATTGGACCGATTTACTTGATTCTACTCGTGGAGGCAGCCTTGTTCTTTATTTCCGGGTCATATTGGTCAACTTGTTGGACTGGAGGTGTGAAACACCCCACATGAGCGGCTGGACATTTGATTCAACAACAATGATGGTATGAAACAATTCATTCAAGCAACCTCAGATCTGCACCTGAATGTCTGGCATGTCTAGGATATTTTCGATTCAACGAGCAAGTATATACCGACTCGGACGTCACTACAGGTGTTTTCTCCTAGTCACACGCTCGCTTTTCTTATAGCTATTGATTTTACTACTGACGCTCTTTGTGACACTAATTCGAGGGATGCATCAATGACGACGATCTCCACATGCAATCATTTCCAAGCTCATCTCATTTATCGCATAGTCGCTCGCTGTTGCTCAATGTAGTGGCATATACCGGATTGTGCCTGAGTTCATCAAAGTCTTGGTAAGACAAGAAGACTGTCTTCTTTCTCGGGGGTCTTGTTTCCGGGGAAACCACATCACGAAGACGATGATTCTATGATGCTACCTGTCCGACTCTAACCAATTTCATAATACTGCGTGGAGTTGAACCCCAATCCAAGACGAGCAGTATTCTACTTCTTGACTGCCCTCATCGATCCATGCTGATGACCTATTTTGCCTGTTGTGTATATCCCATCTTGGTCCGACCATGTACGTCACGTTTAAATGATAATCCAAACTCGTTGCTATCTTGAGGAAAGACAAAACCTCGGACTCGGTGTCAGTCGTGCTGCGCGTCCGTTGTACGGATGATTTAAGTATCCTAAAGGCTGACAGCTGAACAAGCGAGCCTGGATCGACTGTAGGGTCGGATGAAAAAGTTACGAAGAGACCATGTGCGCGCTGAAACACGGGATTAACGGTATCTTCCAGGACGGTCCTATTGGGGTATGGGGAGGCTTTGGAAGGTCTAAGTATATCATTGCTTCTCTTTGTGCCCTGAGTCGAATTGATGATGGCCGACGAAGGTTATCATCTTCCGTCCAAGTTAGGCCCGGAGCTCATTGATGATTGAACCCAAGAAAGAATCTGGTAACCGTAGAAGAAATGAAGGATGTCTCACCCCGGCCGTTGAGCTGTCAACTGGTTTTCATGCAGAGACCGACTGCTTCCGTTGGACAGCGATATTTGAACTTGTTTAGCGTCTTGTTCGATTCAGAGGATCCTCCGTTTTGAGTCAAAACGTTGGACCGTGGCTGCCGGCTGAAAGCGCTGTCATTTTCACTAACCTTATCCCACAGGGATGATATATAAATCCTTCTCTCCGTGCCTACCCACATCACCCGACGACCTCAAGCTGCCAACGTAACCCGGCGGGACGCGCTTCTCTTTCTCCCCCTCGTCAGTTCTAGCCAAGTCATGTTGGGCACCGTTCGTGCCGTCGAATACTTTGCAAAAGGGTTTCCGCCCATCACTGGCATCAGGTGGTTCAATCTCGCCGTCCTGGTGATCACCCCTGCCCTCTCCCTCTATGGTTTATTTCGGGTGCCGATGCTCACGAGAACACTCATTTGGACCGCACTTTATTATTGCTTCTCCATGCTTGGTAAGCCCTGAGACACTCGCGCTTGCACTTGACACTGACAACGACCGAAAAGGTATCACCGCCGGTGAGCCACAACGGGTTGCCAAAGTCAACGTCAATACGAAGCGCTTTTTTTGACAGGCTATCATCGGCTTTGGTCGCATAGATCCTACATAGCTTCCTTTCCCCTTCAGATATTTCTCATCCTCGCTGGCGCAAGTGCTGTCCAGGGGTCTTGCTACTGGTGGGCCCGCCGTCATCGCTCTCATCACCGACACACCGACACGGATCTCGACCCTTACAATTCGGAGAGAGGCTTGCTATGGACCCACATTGGATGGGTTATTTTTGACACCGACCTCCGCCCAGGCCCAACGGATATATCCGACCTCAGGAATGATCCGCTCGTTCAATGGCAGCATCGTTGGTACTTTGTCATTCTGACAGTTGTTGGTTACATCCTCCCAACATGCCTTCCCGGCTTACTCTATGGGGATTGGCTAGGTGGGTTTTACTTCGTCGGAGCACTCCGCCTGACCGCTTGCCATCATGTAGGTCATTCACCACACACGAATGATCGCTCTGACTTTTATTACAGAGCACGTTTTGCATCAATTCTATTGCGCACTACTTTGGGAGCACGCCCTACGATGACAGACATTCTCCTCGCGACCATCTCATCTCTGCCATCCTCACGATGGGCGAAGGGTATCACAACTTCCACCATCAGTTCCCTATGGATTACCGGTATGGCTGTGTTGTAGCGTGTTTTACCTTTTGCGTAATTCATTCACGCGACTCTCGGCCTCTAGGAACGCGTTTCGCTGGTGGCAATACGACCCAACCAAGTGGTTCATCGCCACATGTCACATGCTCGGGTTTGCGTCTCACCTTCGGGTTTTCCCTAGCAATGAGATCGAAAAGAGTGCCTTGACAATGAAGCTCAAGGCCCTCAAGGACGTCCAAGATTCAATTGTTTGGCCAGTCCCACCTGACGAGCTCCCTGTAGTGACCTGGGAATCTTGTATGTGGAGATCCCCCGCGCTATTTGCACGCTGATCCGGTTGTTACAGTCCAAGAAGAGTCCAAGTTACGCACGTTGCTGCTGGTGTCGGGTTTCATCCATGACGCATCCCTGTTCCTAGACCACCATCCGGGGGGTAAAGCCCTCGTGATGCAGAGCTCTGGCAAGGATATGACGGCCGCGTTTTTCGGAGGGATATATGCCCACTCACACGCTGCTCACAACGTGCGTTATGGCATGATTCAAACGTCGCTTGTCTCTGATTGCGTTTTCTTCCGCCGTGCTGTGTGGATTTTAAAATGTTTAGCTCTTGGCGATGATGCGAGTGGGAATTCTCGCAGGAGGCGTGGAAATGCCTGCGGAACATATCGTACCTCCAAGCCAACGGCTCGTTATTAGTGCCACAGCCCCAAAGATACCCGATCTTACGATCCGAGTTAAAAGTGAAACCTCTGAAACCGTCCAAGAAACAGAAATGCCCTGCACACTCACTACACTCGTTCAACATCGCCATCATCACAAACGCTCCGAGTGACCCTGATATTGTGGGAGGACGTGTGACGTGCAGTTCACCTTGGGGGATCAAGCGCTCAAACTTCATGTTCGTTCTTTATATGAATCTGTACATGCCATCTGGAATACACATTGATAGAGTTTATGCATTAATCAAGGTAGCGAGTCAATCCCACAACGTCTACTCTGTGAGAGCCCGATCGATAGCCTCAGGGAGGCTGTCCAACAGAGACGACTTCTTCGTCTCGGTTGGTTCCAACCGAGTTTGTAAACACGTTCAGCTTTCATGAAAAGGTTCCCACCAAGCAATGTCCATCCCCCTGGAGGTAACACAAACTGAGCACGGCCTGTTCGAGTGACATTACTATACGGTGCCTCGGCGAGAGGGTCAACAACTTCAACTGGCAGCGGACGCGCTCTCATGTCATCGTCGCAAACATACGTTTGCACGCTTACCTTCACCAACACATAGAATGATGGATTTAGGGATCATACCTGACCTGGCAGTAGATGAACGTGCGAACTGGATTCTCGATGCGTCTGCTTCTATGATCCGTTCTCTAAAATCAAAACGTGCTACCTTGACAATATCAATATGGTGCAAAGAAACTCACAGGTATATCCGAATCGAGGTAGGTATTTATTGGGTTACATCTGAGATGCAGAGTATGTGGTATCAAGGGCAACGATCGCGTCCGGGACGGGACTTCACTGTTTGAGACCCAAACCTATGTCTGGCCATTCCTTGACATACACGACAAAGCTCGCGTTACCGTCGATGATACCAACGCCACACGTGGATATAAAGGGTTGTTTCTTTCGAGTTCGTCTCGAGTCCAGCGATGGTCGCCAACTAGACAAATTTCCCAATAAATATGGAGTCACTGAACGCTCGCGGGGTGATCGGAATTCGCAGAGTTGATGACCATGTCAGGTGTGGCAACTTGTTCTTGGATGATAGCATCGTCGTCAAGACTCCCTTCGACGAAGCTACGCCTTCTGTAGCTGTTCCTTTCGCTCCGGTGTGGCGTTTCGAAGAAGGGCGACAACATGGAGCCGAGGGTGCTTCTCGTTCAGAACTATTGAAAACCGGGAGCCAAGGTAACCAGTGGCTCCTAAGAAAACGTCCTGAGTGGACAGGTTTTAGAGAAGAAGAGAGGGGTTAGATGCGCTTCTGTTATATATAATGACAACTGCATGTCGTGCGGAACAGGAAAGGCGCCGTTTTCTTGTTGTATCAGGGATGCCCCCATAATTCGGCGGTGGGTTGACCATCAGATGGGGTATTGCCAGCGTGACCCCCCTGACCAACTATTTAGTCGATCAGTGTTATCTTCATCTCGGACATACGATTTATCCACCAACCGTTGGAGCCTATCTCGTCCGATTGTCGGTGTCTTTCACGGATCGTCATCGCGTTAAGCTGCGTGGAACGATATCCGGGAATGGGGCGTGCATTGTTCTGACAATTTCCGGCCCCTAATACGTGTAACGTGATTCCAATGAAGGACCGCACCGGAGGACAGGCGAGGGTACTTGCCAATGGAGACTCCTTACATAAAACTAACAGTTGCAATTCCCCATCGGGGTGAATCGTCGTTTGCCCACTTCGTTCGTCTTTAATGTCACCTACCCGAGGTCCCACGTTTTAGCAAGAAAAAAAAGGAGTTGAAACGAGTTTCTTGGATGGCCTCGCACAGCTTTGATCGGGACATTTCAAGTAACCACTACTTGTAATGGAAGGGAAGGTTTTCTGTGATTTGAACCTCGGGTAAACATTGTAAGTAGCTCATATGAACTCGATCGTCGATGTACCCACCCTCTGAGAGATCGAGAAAAAAAGGGCGGGTAAGCTTTAATCAAAGTGTTGCTCTATAAGCAGGGTTGTTGAACTGGAGTGCCAATGACCAAAACTAGTAACACGTTAGTATTTGAGCTTTCACCCATATCCTGCAATATACATGAATCTCAACAGCCTAGAATTTCAGTAACTTGAAGCTTATGACCATGTCAGATTCACTGCTACCGCCTGTGAACCGTGCTCACTAATCATGCTTCTGCGAGGTCTGCGTGGTGGTTGTCAACACTCACCGCTTTCGATGTGACTCTGGTACAAGGAGTATCACGATCAAGGTCCTTTACTAGACGAGACATAATCATGCTGCTGGCAGTGAAGGCTGCTGCTGGTTGTATTCCATGCTTAGTCATCAAGCTTTCGGTTGGCTTGACGGTCCGGACTGTCCGACTGACAACTGACTGGCAAGCCTCAAATCAATTGCAGGACGTCGACATGTGTTTCGCAGGACAGGTACAGAATATACACCGTCTTGGGAGCTAATACCAGTTTCTCGCATCGCATGACGATTCAAGTTCAACAGAAATGATTAGCTACAGCCTACCACTAACGTGCATACATCTACTCTCTCTCGATAAAAAATGACTCGACAAGACATTCCGAATCCTAGCAGCGCTTATCTCTCAACTTCCAACTAGTATGTAGACAAATTAACACCCTCCGCCTTGATGTTGGCCAGATAAATGCTTTCCTCTTCCAAAATAAGCAGGCCAGAATTCGTAAAGATCATCTCAGCGCTCTTATTGTTCAAGAAAAACTTCCCGATGAGCGTGCCATTGGAGTTCCATACGTGTGTTCCGTCCCCACAGCCTGAGAACACGTTGCCGGCCGTGTCAAGTTGGATGCCGTCGGGAATGCCAGAGTCGCTATAAGCAAAGACACGACGGTTTGTGAACGACTGTGTCACTGGATCCACGTCATATTGGTAGCTATTTCAGGGCAGGGTAAGGATTACTGATGAGAAACAAGCTCAGGGGAACTTACATTGTAGCGGGATAAGTCTGGTTGACTCCCTGCTTACAATTCACTACACCGCTGTCGGTCCTAAAGATGTATGCGTCAATCTTCAGAGCAAATTGACGTACAAATGGGCATCTTGCTTACACGAACGCAGTTTTGCCGTCAGGTGTAAAGGAGATGCCGTTCGGGTGTACGAATTGATCAGCGACTACCCGGACTTCACCAGTCGATGGATCAAAGCGGTACACCTGAGAAGGCGACATCGGTTCTGGACGGAATCCACACAGCCAACCGTATCTACCAGAATCTGTCAGTGTTCATCGTCTGAGGTGAATGGTGAACTGACGTGGGGTCGGTGAAGAACACGATATCAGTGCCAGGCAATACCTTGACATCGTTCAGCGAGTTGAACTGCCTTCCGTAAAAGTTGTCGAGCAGGACGGTAGTGTTGAATGGCGAGCGGGGGTTCACGAGTACAACTGAAGGAGGCAGAAGGGCACGTCCAGAAGTAACAAACAAAAGATTTCCCTTGTATGGGCCCGTCCCTCCGTTGACCATCTGTACAGTGTCAGAGAGGTTTATCTAGCCAACCGTTAGCAATTTCCTCAAACCGTTTACTGGAAATCTTGCTCACGGTCTGGATTGGTACGTTGACTCCTCCCGTAGTAGCAGCAAGGGATTTATCGACGTCCGTCATATTAAGCATGGACACGACGCTATTATTGTACCAGCCACTATATCCAAGGGGACCCCCAGCAATGCTGGAGAAGAAGACGACGTTGAGGTCGGGAACATAGATTGGGGCCTCGTGGGCAAAGGCAAAGCCCGGGTTCGACACGACAGGCCGAATAGTTGCATTCAGCCCTGTTATATTGAGGAAAGACGGGTCAAAGACTTGGATGAAAGGTGGTGTGGTGTTTGTGGGATTGAAACCGGTGAATGAGTTGTTTGTACGCCATTGAGAGTAGTTTGCGCCAACGACGTTGTATTGAAGAGGGTCAATATACTGAGTTTGTTAGCATTGGCTGTTCGAGAGCCTAGATCAGAACATACAACAGCACCAGACGGCAAGGTGAGATTCGGAGAATTGGCAGCCCTCGCAGTGGATGCTATCGCAATAGCGATTGTCAAGGCGGAAAACGCTGATACACTTGTCGTGGGGTACATGGCGAGTGATTTTTAGGGGTTCCGTGCGTATCGGAGTTGGTTTTGTTAACAGACACGGCAGCTCGGCCGTCCCCTGTGCTTCCTCGTGCGGCGGCTGAAACTTGAAAGTGCGCAGTGAGGCCTCATGTTAGCGTAAAACGCTTAAACACCTCCAGACATTGTGGCCCACCGAATCGCTGGGTATCGTACATGGTGGGGCTATCGGAGTAAACCTAAAAGCATATATCTATATAGAACTGTCAGTATTGCATTGACTTTTTGCTGTACCAGATCACGTACAGCACTTGTCCAAAGTTTTGATGGTGTCTTGGCGACTGAATTGTGGGTCAGGTTGATGACGGTCAGCACTGAACAGATCGGAGAAAATATCCGAAAACAGGGTAACAAAACAGATGAATCGACACTCGTTGTTCAACGTTCAACCTCAACCTTTGACCATGCCACTGTTCGCGTTGCTGCAGCCTGGTTAGTGTGACAAGAGCTAAGGCGCAACGGGTGCTTCATGTTGGCACTCGTCTTTGGGGAGTCGGATAGGATAAAGATGGGGCAAATCGCTGCGAATACTGATCAGGGCTCCTTCAATGTAGAACGGCGACCCTCGATCTAAAAAATCAGTTTGTTAACCAGAAATCAATCGGCCTTACTGTACTCCAGTATCGATCGAATGGAGATTATAATTTCCAGAAAGTGGAAATGTGTGCGCTCACAGACTACCTGGAAAGTACTTACACCCAAACACGGATGCCGACACACGATATCCACGACCTCCGACTATTTCTAGCCACTCGTTTGGTGATGAGGGTATACATTGTGTTCGGGAAGGTGACTTGAGACACTACAACATGACATGGGACTCGGAGCGCCATTGTGGTCACTGTAATAATGCACCATATCAGAAGTATCGTAACTTGCCACAGGTGGGGTAAAAGAGGTGAACAAGACCGCATACAACCATGTCTCGACCCGATATATGCGCTAGTGCGATGCAAAATCATGAACCAGCTTGCTTGGCTTTCAACTCTTCCTTTGCCTTGTTATATTTCTCAAAGTAAGGCTACAAGTTTGATCAAGGTTGGATGCTACACGATGTAAAAAGGGCAACTTACCGCCTTTTCTTCCGGGGACATGGACTTCCAGCGATCCGCAGCCGCAATGGCAGCACGAACTGCGTACCTCTTCTCCGGAGATGTTGAATTGATGAGGGCAGGTCCATCTGGGCTGTTACGGAACTCGTTGGAAAATCTGCGAAGATACGCGATGAGAGAAGCACCCTAAAACAATATGTGAATAACAGAGACACACAAGATGAACGGGGTTAGGAGAATCGAAGGCTTATTTGTCGAATGATACTTGGTTTTGCCCTGAGCTTTACGAATTGCGTTGAGTTGTTTCAGCTCTGATAAGGAAAAGTTGCGGAAGAACTCTTCTCTCTCCTGTTTAGCCTGTTCCTTCCTAGCTTCATTCTCGTCATAAAATGGCTAGAGACGACAAGAGGAAGAGTTGAACGGTAAAGAATGGGCATGATAGATCATACATACTTGCTTCTCACCCATGGAGTAGCCTCTCCAAATTTCACCTGCACGCTTGGAAAGCTCTCGGAACTCCTCCACTGTGGTCACCCGAGGTTGAGATTTGATAAAGGAAGCATAGAAAAGGAAGTAGGGGCCAGGTGCACGCTTCGGAGGCTTGAGGTTTTTTGGTACGCGGACTAGAAGACATGAGTTTTGCCCAGCATCGCGGCATGCATGCATACCTCTCTGCTTCTGTTGTTTCGGGTGGTTCTCCTGACGCTCGACTGTGTTTTTCGGCGGTCTGCCTCTCTTTGCGGGCGTTCCGCTAGCCTTCTTTTCGGCGGTCTTGCGAGTAGTCTTTTTGGCCGCGCCCTCAGATATTTTGGCGGGTGGAGGGGTCGCGAAGAGGGTGCGACGCGTGACAACAGAGCTAGCAAGTGGGTGAGCAGTGCGCGCAGCGACGAGCGTGAAGCGCCTGGCAAAGAGCGACGACATCATGGTAAAGGAGAAAGGAGTTGTTTGAACACTGTCACGGCCAGATATCTGTCACGCGACCTGTGACACACGCGTTATGTTGCCCGTCGCTCAACTCGAATCTCTGCGCTTCAAAGCGAATCAGATCATCGAGTCAATCCAGGCGTTGCAGCGCATAATCGATGCTGGCGGACATCAAGTCATGCCTGCATGGCCCGACATCTTGTCCAAGTACAATGTCATCCTATCACAGACGCATAGCTTCTGCACATCTCTCAGCTCACCACCATCTGCGCAGTCATCACTCAAGAGCCCCTATGAGAACATAGCGCTCCACCCGAGCGTCGCTCTGACGGACCATCAGCTCGACAATGACCTCATACCACTCTTGCGCAACCAACAGACGACAGACGTGCTTCGCATGGAGAACGCGACTGTTCGTCGTCTCGCCGAATGTATGGTCACCCGCGGCGCAATCGCTACGAACGGCCTAGAGGCGCAGAACAGTCAACCCGTGTCTGGCTTCTCAAGACAGAGAGTCACGTACGAAGATGTTCTTCGTGAATGTGCGGAAATACGAGGGGCACACGATCACCGTGTTGACCGTGCCGTCCGTGCCGTGCTCATGCTCAAGGACAAGTTCGACTGGAAACAGCGTGTCGAGGTCGAAGAGCCGGAACCAGAGGACCTCGAGTGGGATCCACGTGCGCGCCAGCAAGCCACGCATATAGAAAACCAAGGCGCACCCGAGATGGCAGATGTTGAGGGGCAGAGTAGTGACGAGGAAGAAGTCGTAGAGGGCGAGCTCGCAGGCGACGATGGTCAAACACCCGCGGCCACCCCCGCGGACGTCGAGATGACCCAGGGTGAAAGTCACAACTAAAAAGCGCTTTGAATGGTATGATGTTCCGAGATATAAACTATAATCGACGCTCTAATAACATGGTGCATCCTTTAGGATCTCTACGCATCTGGGCAAGATGTTTATGGCCCAACGTGTTGCTTCCCTATCAGACTTGTCCCCCTCTTTTTGTGACACCATCTCCTCTGCCAAGACGATCAGGGCTAGGTATACCATATACCACACCCTTTTTGTCCTGTGTCGCGGAAACACAATCAACGTACCATCTTCCTCACCACCAAAGTACCCTTCATTTATCGTCATGGTTGGACCTGGTGGCAAGAACCATGCTTCCATCAGTGGATCTCCCCAGAGCGCCCGCCCAAATGTCGGGAGTATATATGCGATGTCCGCTTCTGTGTCTTCTTCGGACGTTGTACCATCGCTGCCTTGTTTCCTGCCTTTTCCCGGTGTCAAGGACACGATAACGTCCTCCTCATTCCCCGTCACCCATATAAGCCTTGGCATTTCCACATCGTCAAAGAGGAACGACCCGATCGCGCGAGAAAGGGAGCGTCGTAATGCGTCAACATCAATGTCTACCATGCAACCAGATGGCACGGTTTTGCGGGCCTCCGCGTCGCCGCATACATACTCGATGAGTTCTTCCAATTGCAACACGAACGTGTCTTGCCAGCTGTACGGTGTCATATCTTCTCCATCTCCCTCCCCATCCTCGCCGGTTTGGCTCGCAGAGAATAAGGTGTTAAACGAGGGTATAGACGGAGGATCTGGTGTAGGTTTGTCCATTGGTATACCGAACCAGTCGTTTGTGATTTCATGGAGTGCGCGGAGGTATGTGCCTAGTCTCAGTTCGACGCGAGCAAGCTGTTTAGGAGAGAGTTCTTCGCGGACGGATGCCAAGGACGTTGGCGGGTGAATCTGAGACGAGCCGGGTACGCGAAGCAGTAACCAGCCAAAGTTCCATTTCCCTCCGACATCGTGTGCCACTGGTTGTGGGACGGGCACAGGGGTGGTATCGAGAACCTTGGTGAGTAGGATGGAGAGGGCAGGGAGTGTGATCGGCATGGGAGGCGTCGCACTCGCTGGTTGTGGATCACTGGGAGAAACCAACAAGAGGTAGGATCTATCAGAGTCAGACAGTGCGATGTGGTATGATTTCCAGGATGAAGTATGGCTGCAACTGTGCATCAGCTCGTGTCGAATATGATCCAACTCATCACACCTGTAGCTGGTGCTCTTGATCTCGGAAAATGAAGCGATTTGGGCTATTTGGTTTTCGACACTGCTGTTGACGATATCGCGCACTTGTTCTAGGGTGAGTTGCATGGTGGAAGCAGCAGAATTAGATCTGCCGACGTGGGATAGTAGCTAGCTTTCCGAGATGGTGGTAGGTTATCTATCGATATGAATACTGAACAACACCTGGCTCATAAACACCTTGCATTCAGCAAAGGCGTCACTTTTGACTTCAGATCCGACTACATACTAAAGTAGAGTCACAACGGAGGTCTCTGGACTCCCAACAGTTTAGCACACAAAAACTCGGAAACAGGTCTCTACGGCACCAGCATAACCCACAATGCAGTAATTATTCGGGATCTGAGCATGGGATGGGATGGAGGCGTATAACAAATCCTTCGGAATAAACAGCTAGTAGCACTCGCAGCACTTGATGCTTTGGTACGTTTCCTTCGGCAGTAACTAACCCACCTTCCCCTAGGGGGTATATGGTCGTCAGAAGCATTTTGTCAGGAGTCGTAGTGCTTCTCAGAATGCTCGACGTCTAGTAAT
>JBBPRT010000333.1:0-13449 GCA_038093175.1 Boletus hoseneyae
CATGCCGTCTGTCACCTTGCTTTGAAATCATTCGTCTCCGTCTGACCTGGATTTTCCCAAAAAAGGACAAGCGCAGGGCTCTACTACTTCTCTGCCAAGATGGCATCCGAAGAACAATCTGCGCTTGCTTCTTGGATTACCGGATGGTCCAACGTCACCGGTCAAGTGACTCTAATCTGCTCGATCAACTATTCATGGTAAATCTTGCTTCTCGTCATTTGATTGCGTCGTTCATGACATCATTAGCACCGAATTTATTACAACTGGCATTGCAATGGCTACTGACGATGCCCTCGTGTTAAATTCGGGAGCGACATTTGGGATAATATTTGCATTGCATATAACTCAAGCTATTCTATGTTCTTCGGGGACAAGGTTCTTGGCTCGGATGACCGTATTTGTTCTCGTCATAATATGTACGTGACGATCCCGTTGGTTATGATGTGAGTTGACTATGAGTAGTGGCTACGACGATCGGGGCTATTATATCCCTGCTTGTTTGCTCCAGGGGCATCGTTTCTCCCAGAGACGCGTTCACCAAATTTGAAAACAATACTGGTTGGTCTGATAGTATGTCTTTTTTTCTTGACCAGTGTGTATGCGTGCTGACCGAGAGCAGATGTCTGGGTGTTCATCTTATCATTTACTCAACCAATGTGGTCCCTGACAGGATGTTGGTCGATGAACCTCTCGAGAAGTTAGCCTTGCTTACTGGTCATTTCTTTAAAGATGATTCTGCGGTACATATCGCGGAAGAAACGTCCAATGCAGCTTGGGCCGCTCCAATCGCCATTATGGTTGGAGTCCTGGGAACCGAAATTCTTGGCTGGCTGATGTACATCGCAGTGTCGTTCGCCACAGCTTCGATTCCAGAGGCCTTGCAGTCAGAACTTGCACTGCCGATTGGGAGTGTTTTCCTGAATGTCCTAGGAAAGAAAGGTACATTTGTCCTGTGGTGGTCGATGGTTGTACTTCAGGTTTGTCGCATGTTTGGTCCGCCCTTGCAGTTATCTCTAAGGGACGTTTAGTTCTTGTGCGGATGTTCGCAGACTGTCGATGCTTCTAGAGTCGTATTCGCCTTCTCTCGGGACAACGCACTACCGGGTTCGCGTTGGTGGAAACGACTCAATCGCCACACCCAGACCCCTGTGAATGCTGTCTGGTTTGTCATACTCCTCTCCGCAACCTGCGGATTGCTGTCCTTCTCCGTAACTGGATTTGACTCACTCGCATCGTACGTGATTTCATTGCATACTACTACTTCCATGCCGCTTATCCAAGTGTTACGTTTTCTGTAGTGCATCAGTGATTGGGCTTTACATCTCTTATGTTACCCCAATCTACTACCGCATAACGTCCGGAAATGACAAGTTTACCCCTGGACCCTTTCATCTCGGACGCTGGTCCAGGTTCATTGGAGCGACCGCAGTGTCCTGGGTTGTATTCATAGTGGTGATGCTGCTCTTTCCCTGGACCCGGGCTCCCAGCTCGCAGTCGATGAGTGAGTCTGATTTGCTATCCGATTTCGTGTGGCGCTTAACATGAACAATGCGACGATAGACTATGCTGTTGTGATCACCTTGTCCATTTTTCTTTTTGCATCTGGCACCTGGATCTTTTCGGCCCGCCATTGGTTCACGGGACCTATACCCAACATAGACGTTAGCACGGAGAGCGAGCCAAAATGACTTGTTCATTAGAACATCAGGCCTTCAGGAACGAGACCACTATTCTCCCACAAGTTTGTTTTTGAAGAGTCGATGCGCGAAAGTCAGGATATTCCTGATCATTTTACCATTATATGTCGATTGTGTATGTACACCGATGCTTTCTATGACAAGGATGCTCCAACAAAGGTGGGGGCAACACAAACACCGTCCTTGGTGCGGATTCTGTAAACACTCTTGGTCACAGGGTTGATCCATGCTGCTTCTCTGGTATCCAGGGTGGTGAAACCTGATGATGCGGAGATACTGTTGAAAAAAAGATGTCCGGATAAACATAGCACCATGATCCGTACCAGGTTGGATGGTCTCAAAGATTTTCTTTTTGGGGTTCATTTGAGATACCGGCTGGGCATCTGATAACAGTTTTAGAACAAAGTCCGCGCTCCAAAGGAACGGAATGCATACTCTCGTATTCGGGTCCTTCAAAATACACGCGTTCGCCGGGTTTTGAGCCAGGGGGAGGTTGAATCAATTCGACGCCCCCTTCTTTTCCTTCCTTCGACGTGGCCTGTGGACATTGTCAGATTCGGAGCACATCGCTGGAGAATGCACGTACTGCAAGAACCATGGCAAAGCTTTTTACGCCACGCATAGATGCGGGCTTGAGGTTGCACTGAGCGACGTTAGATCACTGGTTAGTCCTAGAACGGTCGTTTCGAAGGAAGGCGCATCCACGCACGATTGCAACGAGATACTTGTCGCGCATCTCCTCTATAGGTATATAGTTGACGAGTCCCGATACCACTGTGCGGGGGCCGGTTTCCTCGCCAAGATCTATTTGCTGTACGATAAAAGATGTAGTAAAATCAGAAGGTTCATAATTCAAAGCTTACTTCAATATAAAGCCCATCTGCATCTGGATGCTTCTTCACTAATGCAAGACTATCAGCGTGGACAAAAAGGCGGGTGACATCATACCATCAATAATGTGACCAACTCTCAAATCTATCATGGACGGCATAGGTTCACCAACATCCTCGGCAGGGGCCTTTCCAGCCCCACCCTTGTTCTTCTTGCCTCCGTCCTCTGCGGGGGCGGGGGCGGGGGCGGGGGTGGCGTCCTTCTTCTTTTCTTTTTTCTCCTTCTTCTCCTTCGGAGGCTCCCCTGCATTATCTTGTGAGTTAGCTGCCGCGGGTGGTTGATCGACAGTCTTTGGTGTCTTTTCTTTCTTCTTCGGGGCTTGGCTTCTCTCGATCTTGGGGGCTGATTCAAAGTCAAAAGGTACGGTAGAGAATGCAGGCGATAGTGCCTGTGCCGCAGCTCGTACAGATGGGTGCGTCTGAATGTGATCAAAATAACGCGCAATCGCAGGTGTCGCGTAATATTGGTCTGGCTGCAACTGAGACTTGAGCCAGAGTGAGCCCGAGATGAAACAGCATTGGAGCTTTCATGGCATACCAGCGTTGGGTGAAGGGCGCCGTATAGCGCAACGTCAGCGGCCGTGAGGTAATTGCTGACGATGTACGTCCGAGGAATCAGAAGGGATTCCAAGTCCTAGGAGAGTTGCGCAGAGATCATCAGTCAACATTGCAGCGTTTTGTCAACAAACTCACCGAGAAACCTTCAGACTTTACGATATCGCCTGCAACAACTTTATCTATCCAGTTCGCCACTTCCAGTTTGTCGGCATCAGACCTTCCTGTGTCTGCTTGTGCATTTTGAACTAGGTCTTTCAGGGGGTAAGGCAGGTTTGATAGCGATACTTCGTACGACATTGTCCTTGAAATGAAAGATCTCCAAAGTGGTCGATGCGAAAGAAATCGATGTCGATAAAACAATCTACGAGTCAAGACATTCATCCGCGCAAAGTGTAGTAGAATGGTAAATGGCCACGTGACGTAACCATCCTTGTCTCCGAGTCTTCTACTAGGTATACACATCAACCTACTAGTCGTACTTTCCTCGACCATCGACAGCAAAGTTTCCCCCCACTTTCTTCATCAGAAATTCGCCATACACGACCGGCTGATACACCCTTTGCGGTGTGTCGTCCTTGTTCGCCAAGGCACGCATCACACATGGTAATGGCTTGATGTGTGCCGTGAAGTTCGGCTCTAAAAAGAACGGAATCCTTGGGAGGGGTTAGTGCTGCACAGCATAGCACGACGTGAAACCGCACGAGACACTGCAAAGAGATCAACACGACAAAGGAATCATCCCGGAGAACGGAACCGGAACGTACCGATAATTCGCTCCTCTATGAACTACTCGATGCAGGGCACTTTTGTACAGACCATTCGTCCATATCTCCCACACTATACAACTGTTGGCGAGTAATCTTTCCGGTGAAAGATTCGGACTCACTCTCGCCAACGTTACAGACGATGCATCCTGGGATTGGATCCGCGTTAATCCAGAATCCTTCTTCACCTCCATGTTCGTCGGGGAGTCCATCAAGAGCTTCTGGGACATGTCCACGCTTACGCAGGAACACCTGAAGCGCTGATCGTGTGGGGTCCGCGTAGAGAAGACTAAGATCGTCGCGTCAGAGAGTTCGTGTCGTTTTATTACAAGGAGGCCACGGTTACGTTAGACATCCGTAGTCCCTGTTGTCAAGTTAGATAGTTCTCCAAGATCTCAGGAGTTCACCAACACACTTGTGTGCACCACAAGAGAAACCGTCATGGTCGTCAGGAAGGGGCGGATAACCTACACAAATGGGGGAATCTATTAGACCATTCCGTCCCACGAGGTTGGGAAACGAACCAATGACCCGCATCACCCAGAAACTGTCATCCACCTGAGCGCGAAGCTCGTTCCACTCTTCTGAATTCATCCCCAGCCCATACGCCATTCTGGTGACTTACTCAGTGTTATACGTGTCTACAAAGGAGCGGATACTTGCGCTTCCATAAGGATCATCCCGAGTTTCTTCATCTTCTCGATCCATTGCTCGTATTTAGTTTGAAAGTCTGGGACCGTTGGCCATTGATTTTCTCCCCAGAGCGGCCGCGACTTGTCGGGGGTCTCTACGGGTTTGTAGAAGTCGATACCTTCGTGATTATCTGCCTTTCCGTTTGTGACGTTTTCCCTTAGTCTTTGGTAGCCTGTGGTTGCAAGATGGGGATGGGTGAGACTGTGAACAAGGTGTGAGTCTGCATGGCAGATGCACCTCGGGCATAATCCTGATGCTTCAGTGAGATCTTGTCCTTTTCAGCTTGGGGAAGAGCAAAAAACTCTCGAGCAAGGCGTGTAAGCTCTTCCGCTTCAGCGAGTTCGACGTATTGAGAGATATCCAGATAGAAGAACCCGTATTCCACACAGGCCGAGTGGAGAGCTTTCGATACTGCCGCCCGTTCTGTGCTATCGACCGGCGATTGAGTGTCCAAGTACGGTGCGATATTGATGATAGGTAGGCGGGGTCCAACCATCTTCAAGATACAATTGAGCGCTGAGCCGTGCTTGCAAGATAACCGTCCGACTCCGTTGATAGGACAAGATAAGATAAGATTGCCCTCACGAACCAGCCCGAAATTCTACACACCACACAGCCTTTTCCCGTCTGATGGTCGCAGTCAACTGCATCATTTCCCCCCACTATAATCGCACATAGATCGTGGAAACGATCAGAAACTTGAAACGTCTGCAATAGTCCCGGCGTATGGGTGATGTACCATGGAATATTAAGTGATGAATAGTGAATACATCCCGGTTGAATGAACGACGCTACAGTTAAGAGTAAGACCCACTTTCTGGTCGCGTGTGCTGCGAATAAATAGTACGACCCGGATTTTGTACTACCCGCCCAAACGCACCCTGAGAATCCTGCAAAAAGGCGCTGGCGGGGCCCGTGAACTGGCCAGGCCAGGGAGGAGTGAAAGATGGTGGTGTCGAGCTAAGAATGTCGTGAGATCGGTTCAACATTGGTAGTCGTCTCGGCGATGCTGAGTCAGACCACGATTCGGGATCGCGAGAGTACACGAAGCCATTGGTCATCCCAATCTCATCGTCAGCGGCTTCGTCTTGATGAGCAGCTCTCGTACTCCGTATAACTCTCCCGCTAGAACTTCTGATAACGTTCGCCAAAGTGGGGTCATCCGGTGGATCGAATATTCCTGGCTGCCTCCTATGTTCACCTGGTAGGATCGCACTTGCATTCCCTTTTTCCTTTCCGTTCACTGGGCGACTTCTGGATTTTAGTTTGCCATTTAGCTGACCGGTAGACAACGATGACCCTGGGAAAATTGACAGGGTGGCCGAAGACATGGCGGGATTTGTTTCTAGGTCCTCTTTTTCCTTTGCCTTTCGCCGTTCCAATGCCTCAGAAAGCGAGATGGGTTCAGGGATTGTGTCTAAAGTAATACAGTACATCAATACATGATAACGGACAGGATCGAAAAAGTCATTACCTCGAAGGAACCTGAATTCTTGGTATTGTTGGGTGGAATCCGCTGAAAAGCAATCAGCGAAAGGCATGTGCACAGGTGACGCCAGGCTGACCCATGTCTACATAGTTGATAACACTTCGGCGGCACGCAGCAGCTTGTCGATGGCCAGCTTGAACCATGCGTTTGATGAATTCCTCCTGAGGGGAGCATAAAAACCCCTGAATTACAGGGGATGGAGGCAATACATACTGTTGCAACGGACAGGACATAGGAAGCCTCCTTTGACATGGAGAGATTGGTTGTAATGCCTTGGGAGACGAAGGTGAAATCGCGTCAACACCATTCGTTTCCGAGGGGAAAGGGAAACACACCATCCGCTTGGACTATATTCTCGACTCTGGAAATTGGAAGCAACGTTGCTCCTGGGACGCGTTCCCCCATTCTTTTTCCTGCTTTCTTTTCAGTAGCAGACCCGCTGGCCCCTTGCTCCGAGTCTGTGTCAGATTCGAGTTCGTCCACCTCCGCCTCGCCTTCGGAGTCTGTGGGTAGGTTGTATATGGTAGAGCTCTGAGGTTGTCTGTCTGGATCGTCGTGTTGGTCATAAGGGTGCAAGGAAGTTACATGCGTGAGCACGGAATCACTGGCGTAGTACGCAGCCATATTGATTTGCTAGAGCGCGTACGGCGACGCGAAGTTCTGAGACGGTGGGGTGAGTGTAAGAGAAAGGTTGGGTCTGGGACGGGAGGACGGAGAAAATTAAGCTTGCTGTGACGAGGGTTTGCTCGGGTTGGGACCAGGGTAGCGCGGCGTATGTGAACAAGCCTTCTGAACTCCACCACAGGTCTACCTGCCATCCTGAGACATCCCTCCTCACGACACCCCTCAGCGCCCTTTGCATCACCCTACATGCTCGGTGCACCGGAATTCGAGAATACACATTCGGGATACCGCGAACAAACACGGGCACCCATCCCTTCGCGGTCTACTACGTTCCACGCGCGTGTCACCCGCCAGCGTGGGCAGAATAGCATCATTGTATGCAATCGACTCAATGTAGGAGCTATACCTCCGCTGGCCGTCTCAAGTACGCCCAGTGTCCCAAAGACAAATCGATTTCATACGCAACTACTTAATGATGCACCATGTCGGGGAAATGAACGTTTTACTCTGGTTTGCTGTCGGATGACATGGACTCGCGAGCTATGTTGGGTATGGGCCCGGTGAACCAACGCCTGGCTGAAAAGATCCAGGAACCTGCTGCGAAGAGGAAAATGGTCACGATGATCACAACAGCATAGTCTTTCCTTACTTGAGTCTCGCCAATTCGGAGATGAGGTAAGAGCACACTCACTCGTTGTCTGCGGACCCACAGTCTGACTGTAAGGGAATAACAACATCACAACCATAAATGCGACCCATGCGACTGCCGTTGCTCCAACAGGTCTAGACCAGCGTCCAAGGTAGAAAGGTCCAGGTTTAAGCTTATCCTTCCCAGAGGTTATGCGGAAATAGATTGGAGTAACATAAGAGACGTAGAGTCCGATTACCGAGGCACTGCAAGGATAGGTTAAGCAACGCGGCGCGACGCAGGGAGGAATACGCACGACGCAAGCGAGTCGAACGCAGCCGCTGAGAAGGAAAGTAATCCACAGATTACAGAAAGCAGTATAACAAACCAGACGGCGTTGACGGGGGTCTGTGTGTATCGGTTGACTCGCTTCCACCATCGCGATCCTGGCAGTGCGTCATCTCTGGAGAAGGCAAACACCACTCTTGATGCATCAACAGTTTGAGAACATCCGCACAAATACTAGATGTGCCTCAGATGAAACAAAAACTGAGGATAGATAATATGCTCACCTGGAGTACTGTAATAGACCACCAGAGGGCAAACGTGCCTTTTTTGCCGAGGACATTCAGGAAAACATCAGCAATAGGTAATTCGAATTTAGACTGCAACACGTCCGGAACTGAATAAGTAGCAAACGAGATTGCGATGTACAGCATCCAGCCAAGAATTTCTGTTCCTAGGACCCCAACCATGATAGCGATGGGGGCTGTGTGTGCTGCATTCGAAGTCTCTTCAGCAATATGAGCAGCAGAATCGTCTTCATGAGATACAGATCATGTTAGGAGAGACGCCGTTGGAGATGGTACCGACTCACATCCCGTCAGAGACCACATTGGGGAAGTGAATGCTAGGATAAATGCCCAGACATCTACGCAGCATGAGCATATGCGTGCACGAGGAAGAGACAGACCTACTATCGGACCACCCGGTGTTATTTTCAAATTTCGTGAACGCGTCTTTAGGAGAGACCATGCCCTTCGAGCGAACCAAGAGTGATATGATACAGGGAATTGTTGTGGCCACTGCAGCCATCATTTGGAAACAAGGTTGAAGACGGGAAATTACCACCCACCGATAACGATGAGAACTAACACCGTCATGCGAGCCAAGACTCTCGTGCCGGCTGAGCAGACGATGGCTTGTGTCAAATGAATAGCGAAGAGAATCCCATAAAACGCTCCAGAACCGAGAATGACAGTGCTATCAGTCGCCATTGCGATACCAGTGGTGATAAGTTCTGCACTAATCGTAGAATGAACAAGGCTACCAGGACGACGGCGAATAATGCATACCACGAATAATTGATTGAGCAAATTAGAGTTACTTGACCGGTGATGTTGGACCATCCGGTGATCCAAGATGCAAGTGCAGATCGCTTTTCGGACGCCATCTTGGCGGAAAAGTAGTAAAGGCCAGCACTCGTCCTTGATACAACATCCGGAATCAGATTCAGACTGCTCTGCAGGAGCTTAGACCAAAAACACCCACGGCATGGACGACGCGAGTTCTGCCATAGAAGCCGCAATGCAAGTAATAAACACACAGGGAATGAACCAGCCCCACACCATGGCAAAGTGCCCACCTTGCAGGCATGTTAGAATACAGCACAAGATAAACAACACAACTAACCAGACAACAGGGGATAGGAGTATCCGGTGGTAACACCACAGGAAACAGCCATTATAGAGAGGGAGAACGAGATGGTCTCGAGGAGCTATGATGTGGGTCCTGTTGGAATCGTGATTGGGGTCGACATTGCTGGACGCGTACCGAAAATTCCCGTTTAAATTCGCTCTTGTAACCCAGTTTCTGGAGTAAGAGATTGTCGGCCCTGTGGATAGCAGAGACTGTCTCATCATTGGTATCGTCGATGGTCTCGGATTTGAGGTCGACTTCCTGTGGGCTCGCCATGGGAGGGCAGCATATTCAGGGACTTGTTTATACTGGGGTGTGATTCCCATCGTCGCGATCTTCGTCTTTGATTTCACACGCGGCTCGTCATGAATACGCTGCGACGGTTCAACACTTCTGCGCGTGTCTGCGGATTCATCTCAAATATTGGCAAGCAGCCCATTCCAGTCCCACCAAATGTCTCCCTCACGCAGTCCCCAACGTCCCTCCGCGTAAAGGGCCCTCTCGGCGAAACAACAGTCCCACTCGAGCCATATTTGCGTCTCTCGTTTCCCCAACCGGACCTGTTGTCTCTCACCGTCGAGGATGGTACTGTCAAGCATCAGCGCGCTATGTGGGGCACGACCCGGTCACTCATAAATAATGCCATCACCGGTCTGACCGTCGCTTTCTCTAAACCGCTCTACCTCGTCGGCGTTGGATACAGGGCTGCATTGGAGGACGACCCACGAGGGACTGTCGCAGGCGGGAACGGCAAGAGGCTCAACCTTAAACTTGGACACTCCCACAACATCTTCGTACCCATCCCCGCTCACATCTCTGCCGAGGTTCCTTCAGCCGCCAAGATCGTGCTCAGTAGTACGAATAATGTTGCTTTGGGTCACTTTGCTGCCAAAATCCGGAGATTGCGCCCCCCCGAGCCGTACAAGGGCAAGGTAGGTTGAACCCCACAGCTTCCCACTCCTACTCACACGGCGTAAAAGGGTGTTTTCATCGGCGATGAGACGATACGTCTGAAGGCGATCAAAAAGAAGTAGATTACCCATGCGTTTCTTTTCCAAAAATACATACCTTGTCAAGAAAAAAAAACGCCGTTTCGTCAACATTTTGTGACAAATGCCATGGCAACTATTGTCGACGGTTCCGTCTGCCTCCGCGTTCCGTCGTGGGTTTCATATTCGGAACCATCCGCGAGGGCTAGATAGATGCCTTCGCGGGCGATCATGAGACTATTGGCGGTAGCAATTTGTGCAAGGCTTGGCATGTATATTCATCTCAGCCGTATTTCATCACCCGGGAAGTCTTGTCTAACATGAATATGGGCTTGGGGTGGTAAGTTCGTCGATCCCCGTCTTCTGAATCGCAAGCACAAGTCTCGCGTATGCCAACAGAAACAGCTGGTATATCATATATCATGACCCATCGGGTCTATGGACGGGAAACAATGCTGTGTCGGGCATGCTTCACTTTGGTCGTTGTGGTTGAGGCGGTAAGGGATTGACACATGCCCATGCTTACCCTAAATAAATGTGTTTGACAGATTGTCCTATCATAGAAGTCGGATAGCTACTCTGTCAAAGCTCGCTTTTGGCCCGATGTTTCAACTCTCCATCTCAACTCACCAAATAATATAATTCGTGAAACTGCCGCCTTCCGAGTAATCCAAAATGAGTATGGTTCTTCCCAACGCAGTCAAACGTGCCATGCCGCGTTTCAGAAGTCCATGAGACATGAGATACGAGATTCGAGATAAATCCTGACTCCCTCTTCCGCGCTTTTAGTTTCCAACATCCTATCCCTCAATTACCCTCTGGCGATCTAAAGGTTGATCCCGACATGGATATCATCAAGAAGACGAAGACGTCTCTCGATGTTCCCGATGATTTCACGCATACATTGGATCATAACGCCAAGGAGCGTACTAGGATACTAAGAAAACTAGATTGGAATATCCTGCCCCTCATCTCGGTGTTATACCTCCTCTCTTTTTTGTGAGTTATGGCCAAATTACCGTTGACTGTTTTCGTTTGATTAATTTCCTGGCCTCAGAGACCGTGTTAATATTGGCGAGTACCATTCTACGTCTTGGATGTCCATGCTACTTACACCAGTTTTTAGGCAACGCCAGAATCGCTGGCATGGCGACTGACTTGAAACTCGTAGGACTTCGATATAACACTGCTGCTGCAATCTTTTTCGTGGGGATCCATATTTTATTCGCACGTCTGACGTACGGCTAACAATTTACGTAGATTCCGTACTGTCTTGCACAAGTTCCATCGTGAGTCGAGGTAACATACAATTAACACGTGAACGAAATAACATTCGCAGAAATATCGCCCTCAAGCTCGTTCGCCCATCCCGATGGCGTAAGAAAATCACCTTTTCAACGCAACTTTGAATGTTGACCTAGAATGCCTGATGCAGTGCCAGGGATCATGATTGTTTGGGGTCTAATCATGACTTTGATGGCTCTCGTGAAGACATATCATGGACTCCTTGCGTAAGGATCTAAAAAATAGTGACCACACTCAAATTTTCTAACTCTCCTTGTGCAGCGCCCGATTTTTCCTTGGCTTAGCAGAGGCTGGGTTGTACCCGGGCTTAGCTTACTATGTTTCGTTGTGGTATCCGCGTGCTGAGCGAGCACAGCGTATCGCGCTTTTCACATCAGCGGCAATTATGGCAGGTGCTTTTGGTGGCCTTCTTGCGTGAGCCAACTGTTTAATTCAGTATAACATACCACTCACACACCAAAAGTTATGGTATTGAAAAAATGGAAGGGTAGGTGGCACTCTTGAGATTTATTTTCTTTCATCGCCCGAACTTGCTTTCTCCCGACAGCATCGGTGGCCTCCATGGTTGGCAGTGGATTGTGGGTCATTTTTACTACTTCGGCAACACAATGCGCTCATCCCAAGTTACTAGTTCTGCCTGGAAGGTCTTGGTAAGCTTGCAGTCCCTACCAGACGGCAATTGTCTGAATTGCATTTCGACAGCTACACTGGTCGTCGCACTCGCATCCCCCTTCTTTATGTTTGATGTTCGTGCATTCACACGCTTCACTCTTACATCATTATTTATTTCTGCTCAGGGTCCAGCGACCGCGTCATTTCTGACGGAAGCAGAAAAACGCTATGTCATTGAGTTGTTGGAGAAGGACTCGCAAGGCCTCGCTACACATTATAATTTCCGGTTCGTTGTGCAGGCCATGAAGGACTATAAGATCTACATGCAATTCTTCGTATACATTGGGTACGTGGATAACGGGACTCTATACACCCTAGCGTTCTTCCTGACGTCTGCATCGGCTAGCTTGATAATTCCTGGCTATGGAATTGCGCTCTTCACGCCAACCATCATTAATGATCTCGGTTACTCTGCTGCTAATGCCCAGCTCCTCTCCGTCCCTCCTTTCGTTGCAGGTTGTATATTCACCGTTCTCGTCGGAATTTATTCTGACAGGCTCCAACTTCGGGGACCATTCGTGATTGTTTTTTCATTCATTGCCATGATGGGATATATTGTCCTATACACGCAAACGAATCCCGGTATTGCGTATTTCGGCACTGTGCTCGTCGCCATCGGCGTCTTCCCATGCATACCTGCTGATCTGGCATGGTTGAGTGAGAATGCTGGAGGGGACATTAAGCGTGGTGTAGCTATTGCAATGGTCAATGGGTTTGGAAATCTAGGAGGGTAAGTGACATTCATTATTTTCTGGTACCCCATGAACTGGTGTAACTGTCGCAGTATATGCGCCTCTTTTATCTTTTTCGATCCGCCACATTTCCACGTCGGTCTTACCACAATCATGGCTTTTCTGAGTCTGACGTACGTGTCTTCTTGCGCTTTCTTACCATCATTTTTGCTAACGGCACGTTAGGATGGTGCTGTCTCTGGTTTCGATGTGGAATTGCAACAGGTTGAACAAGCAAAAGGAATGGACGTGTCGTGAACGTGGGATCACGGTTGATGACCAGGAAGGATTTAAGGAACTTGGAGATGACAGTCCCCTGTTCAGGTATTCTCTCTAGTTCACTATCAACACACCATTCTTTTCGCGCCTTTTTTCGTCCTAAAATTTGATCGATGTAACTTTTTTTTTCTCTCCTCTCAACAATAGTCTGAATCTGGTCCTGTATGACTGGGCGATATATATATATATTTAATTGCATACTCGTCGAGTCTGCGGGGTGAAAGGATAGTCGTTTTGAATCCTACTAAAAGACTGATGAAAGGGGGGTGCACGTGACCAAGCAGTGTTAGTGGTTCGCTCAGGCTCATCCCAGCTTGTTTAACGGACAAAACCTTCGTCATACATACAGCCATGTCATCCGAGCTATGTCCACCGTACGCTCCTTTCTTTGGGTTCGCTGGGGTTGCTTCTGCGGTCAGTTGTTGCAAAAAA
>JBBPRT010000334.1:0-13428 GCA_038093175.1 Boletus hoseneyae
CCCAACTTGCTCTCGTCGCGATCTGGCGCGGCCCTGTGACCTCCGACACCAACGACGATCTCGCATACACAATCGGTCTCCCTCCGACGGACACGGTCTCTCCAGTGCACGCTGGACACGCTGGCAGGGATGCTCTCTACGCTGACGATCCCTCGTCGGGACCGGCGACACTGCTCGCATGCAGTTATCTTATTGCACGTGACTTGCAGCATCACGCTCACGGCCGTCGCCGTCGCCGTCGCGCCAACGACGATGTCCACAGTGCGAGTCGTCGTCGTCTAGTCCGAGTCTCCGCCGCCGATTACGGGTCTCTCCGAATTCGGTAAGTCCCGAGCTTCGCGATCAGTCACGATGATATTCGGCTTACCCTTTCATCATGACGGCCACCCTCGAGTACTCCTCGCATGCCCCCGAGCCTCTTCCCTACCCCTCCCTCTCACCACACCATCTTCTCGCCTCCAACGAGCCCGATTATCTCCGCCTTATCCTTTCCTCCAAAGTCTACGAAATACTCAAGGAGACACCCCTTGTCTTCGCCCCCAATCTCAGCACGAAACTAGGAAATCAGATATGGCTCAAACGCGAGGACCTACAGGAAGTCTTTAGTTTCAAAATTCGCGGCGCCTACAACTTCATGGCAAATATCCGCGAAGAAGATAGATGGAAGGGTGTCGTCACATGCAGTGCCGGTTAGTACGCGTATTGTGCATACGCGACCATCCCTCGCTGCGTGCTCACCCGTATACATCTCTCTCAGGTAATCATGCTCAAGGCGTCGCCCTCTCCGGAACAAGACTCGGTATACCGTGTACCATCGTCATGCCAAAAGGCACCCCCTCCATCAAAGTCGCCAATGTACAACGCTTAGGTGCCAAGGTCGTCCTTCATGGAAGCGACTTTGACGAGGCCAAGGCAGAATGTGCTCGTCTTGCAGCTGCACATGACCTTACCTTCGTCCCACCTTATGACGACCCCTTGGTCATCGCCGGCCAGGGCACCACCGCCATGGAAATCCTCAAACAGTTGCCCGATTCCGACGGCCTGGACGGTATTTTTGCTGCCATCGGTGGTGGTGGTTTGGTCGCCGGCATCGCTGAATACGTCAAACGCATCGGTAACCCTAAAACCAATATCTATGGCGCAGAAACCGTTGATGGTGATGCCATGTATCAAAGTTTGAAGGAGGGACACCGCGTGACGCTGGCCGAAGTCGGCCCATTCAGCGATGGCACAGCTGTCCGAGTGGTTGGTGCAGAGCCGTTTCGAATCTGTCAACGACTCTTGGACGAAATTGTCCTCGTCAATAATGATGAGCTTTGTGCTGCAATCAAGGACATCTTTGAGGGTTAGATTTCATCAGCTCGTATCATTCCCCGTTTCAATGACCACTTTTTGTCTTTTTCAGAAACTAGATCGATCACTGAGCCAGCAGGGGCTCTCGCTCTCGCTGGATTGAAGCACCACATCATTGCCAACAACCTGATTGGTGCTCAGAAGAAGTTCGTTGCAGTTGTCAGCGGCGCAAACATGAATTTTGATCGTTTGCGATTTGTCGCTGAGCGTGCAGAACTCGGCGAAGGTCGGGAAGCTTTGTTGAGTGTCGAAGTTCCTGAGAAACCCGGCAGGTGGGTCCTTATTGTCCTCCTGACATCACTCCTTCATGGTCTTGAACACAGTTTCTTCGCGCTTCACTCGATCATATACCCTCGCTCCATCACAGAATTTGTCTATCGGCACAACTCACCAGAAATTGCACACATCTTCCTTTCGTTCAAGCTTGAGTCCTCATCGCGGACTAAGGAAGTGTCGGCAGTGCTAGATGCTATTCGACTACAGGGATTTAAAGGATTTGATATCAGTGACAACGAGATGGCGAAGAGTCATACCAGGTATATGGTGGGGGGATGCACTGTTGTACCCAACGAGCGTCTCTTTAGATTTGGTGGGTCCTATCATGATCGCTATGCTCGGGTGTTTACGCGCGATCCGTTCCACCAGAGTTCCCCGAGCGGCCCGGAGCCCTGCGCAAGTTCTTGGAGGGTCTCCAACAAGGATGGAACATCTCGTTGTTCCACTACCGCAACCACGGCGCAGGTCAGTCATTCTCCACATTGGCAACCAACATCACCACTTAGCTTGCATCCTAGACCTTGGGAAGGTGTTGACGGGCATTCAAGTACCTCCTCAAGACTATGATCAATTCCAGCAGTTCTTGGACAAGTTGGGATATCATTATGTGGAGGAAACGAACAATGAAGTATACAAGCGATACCTTAGAGGTTGAATGGGGTCATGTCAGTTTGGTTAGATATAGACAAGCCCCAAGTGGGAATATGTATAGAGCAACTTGGAATTTGACGACCATGAGGGTCCTCATCATCACCGCACGACATTTCCGTTGCCATTCCCGCACGTTCTCTGTCTCCTCCTCGAGCGCATCATCCGACCCATGGCCGCTTCCCCACACTCCCCAGCATCTCTCTAGTACTACCACACCCGCAGATATACCCGCTCCTGCGCCTCTTGCCCGCCCAAATGAATCACTCGAGACAATGCGTGCACGCCTTCTCTACCAATCACGCAAACGCGGAACGCTCGAGAGCGACCTTTTATTGAGCACGTTTGCGCGAGATCACCTGCCCACCATGACCCGTGCTGAATTATCCGAGTACGACAAGGTACATTCTCCCAGCCGCATCTGTGTACACCTGAAAACTTCCCGACTTGCAGATGCTCGATGAGCCCGACTGGGACATATACTACTGGTCGACAGGCAATCGCACGCCGCCAGAACGATGGTCTAATTCATCCATTCTGACAAAACTCAAGGTGCACGCAAAGAACGAGGGAAAAGTCGTGCGAAGGATGCCTCCTCTTGAATAACAGCAGTCGGACTAATAAAAGTAATGGATGTCTAGAGGGCAGTGCCAACAGTGTTCTCCCCGAGGCAAGCAAGTGCGTCACCGCAGCGCTGGACTGGTTAGACATATGGTACAGGTTCTAGTTGTGGATCCGTCAAGAGACAAGAAGTAGTTTGCAGACACGACACACCGCCGAAGTCAATGCTTGGTGTTTTGTATTTTGCCATAAAAGTTGTCAAAGATGACATAGGCAGTAAATGCGACTGTGGCTATCCCAAAGCCAGGAAACAAGCTAGAGAACATGGCGCGATTGGAGAAGACGGGGTGTTTTCGCCAGGCCTCTCTCTTGGCCCAAGGATCACGAAAAAGCGGCGGGTTGGTCATGCTATAGCAAGGACTGAGACCAACGACGCCATTAAAACGCTGCACTGACCTTGTATCGGAAACGACGTGGGTTGTGGCAGTGCTGTCCATGCCCACACGTTGCCAGTTCACGTGATCGAATCATTAGGGCAGGTCTATCAGGACTTCAACGGTCACAGCTCGGCAGCTGGCCCTCTCCCTGACTTGTCTCTCTCCGCGTTTCTCCGCCTCTGCTGCTCGTCTCGAACCCACGTACATTCTTTGCGATCTGTCTCATCCCCCTTCTCTGCTCTGTCATGTTCTCAGACGAAGATACACCGCTCACTGCCATTGCCAGCGCCAGTGGGAAGAACCACGTCGCAATCAACGGCAACGGCCACCTAAATGGTGATGCAGACGACTCTCCGATGAGTGAGGACGACACCCCATTGGTATGTGTCCGTCCACTGCTGTATTTTATACCACCCCCTATAATTTTCACTAGTCCCAGGCCAACGGTATTCAGACGCCCGGCAAATCACGACCGCGAAAACGTGCCGCACCCCAATGCTCCGACAGCGAGGGTGACGATGATATCCCACTTGCTTCCTCACCAGCTAAGAAGAACCATTCTGCTGGCGTGCGTCGCAAATCACACGCTACCGCCCCCATCGTTTCCAATGGCAAGGCAGAGAGCGATAGTGATGCCGCTTTGGCTACTCTCAAGCGTAAGCATCCCCCGAACGGCAAGGCCAAGGTACCGCCGAAGAAGAAAGTCAAGAAAGAGGACGATTCCGGGGCTATGGAATCCTCAGCTTCAGACGACGAGCCCTTGACCAAGAAACGTCCATCGGGCAAGGCAAAGGTAAAGCCCGAAAGCGATGTAGAGATGAAGGACGTAAAGCCGAAACGGAAGAGGTCCTCAAACAAAAAAACTAAGGAAGAAGAAGCCTCTTGTGAAACCCCTCAGGCGAAGAAGAAGGGGAAGAAGAAAGAGGAAGAGGAAGCCGAGGAAGTCTATCGGTGGTGGGAGGAGCAAGCCAACGGAGACGGTGAAGAGAAATGGCAGACTCTCGAGCACAATGGTGTTATATTTCCACCTCCTTACGAACCGCTTCCATCGCTTGTGAAGATGAAGTATAAAGGTCCTCCTCCGATCGTATCTTGCGTTTATCTGAACACTGCTGACGATTCAACTCAGGCAAGGAGGTTGACCTCCCGCCAGAGTCCGAAGAAGTTGCCGGCTTTTATGCGGCCATGTTGGAGACAGATCATGCTCAGGACAAGACGTTCAACAAGAATTTCTTCGAAGATTGGCTCAAGGTTCTGAAAGAGTATCCCCCCGTAAGCTCTGTTTGATTATTCGCAGCAACTCGAGTAGTAACGCTTCGATAGCGGAACAAAATTAAAATAACCGAGTTCGACCAGTGCGATTTCCGTCCCATGTTTGAACATTTCGAAGCAGAGAAGGCGAAGAAGAAAGCGCTGAGTGCTGCTGAAAAGAAGGAGCTCAAGAAACAGAAGGATGCGATGGAGGAGAAATACATGTCGTGTCTCCTTGATGGCCGCAAAGAGAAAGTTGGAAACTTCCGTGTAGAACCTCCAGGACTGTTCCGCGGTCGTGGTGATCACCCTAAGAAAGGCGCGTTAAAAGTAAGATGCACCGTTGACCTGACTCATCAGGGGGGGATGCCACTGACGTGCGGGATAGTTCCGTGTTCGCCCTGAAGATATCACCCTTAACATTGGCGAGGGAATTCCCATTCCTGTCCCAAACATGCCCGGGAACTGGAAAGGAGTGGTGCACGATCAAACCGTAACCTGGCTCGCCAACTGGGTGGAAAATGTCAACGGCAACTACAAGTACGTGTTTTTGGCCGCGGGCAGCTCACTGAAGGGCCAGAGTGACATGTCGAAGTTTGAGAAAGCTCGTGAGCTCAAGGTATAGAAATGACATCATCCCTGAAGTGAGATACTTACTCCTTATCAGGATCACGTCGCCAGAATCCGCACAGATTATGAGGCCGACTTGAAGAGTAAGGTTATGGCTGACAGACAGCGGGCGACCGCGATGTATTTCATCGATCGACTGGCTCTTCGTGCGGGTAACGAGAAAGGGGAAGACGAAGCGGATACGGTCGGTTGTTGCTCGCTGCGCTGCGAACATGTCACGCTGGAGGCTCCCAATTTCATTATCTTTGATTTCCTCGGTAAAGACTCGATCCGGTACTACAACCGCGTTGCCGTTGAACCACAGGTGTTCAAAAACATTCGCTTGTTCAAGGATAATAAGGGAGAAAGCGACAACTTGTTTGATCGTGTCAACGTAAATTTGCAGTTGAGCTCGCTGGCGCAAAATTAACTCTGACAACATTCTTAGACGGCTCCCCTGAACAAGCACCTTGCATCGTATATGAAGGGCTTGACCGCCAAGGTGTTTCGTACCTATAACGCATCCATAACCTTCCAGGAGCAGTTGGACGAGGGCACGCCGAAGAATGCTACGGTTCAAGAGAAGTTGAACGCATACAACCACGCTAATCGCATGGTCGCCATACTGTGTAACCATCAGAGGAGTGCACCGAAAACTCATGACCAATCCATGGGCAAGATGCGCGACCGAGTACGTATTTTGCGATGGAGATTGCCATGTGATATATTCAGCCGCCATCCAGCTCCGTTCCTTCAAGTACGATCGAATGAAACTGCGTCACGTCCTCTTCAACCTCGACTCCAAATACCGGAAAAATAAACTTTATGCTGATGACGAGTCAGACATAGACGACGAATGGGTTGAGGAACACGAGGAATCGTTGAAGAAGAAAGATATTGAGAAAGCAGAGAAGAAATTCGCCAAAGACAACGAGAAACTCGTCGAGGATGGTGGTCAACCTCTAGACGATTCTGTCTTGAAAGATCGAATTGCCGTCATTGAGGCTGATTACAAGAGGCTTGCCAAGGAACGCGGGACAGGCAAGGCAGTTTTGAAGAGAGAGCGCCCTGTTGAGAAGATCGAAGAGGCCATTCAGAAACTAGAGGAGAGGATCAAGACTTTCAAGCTGCAAATGGATGATCGTGAGGCCGGGAAAGAAGTTGCATTGGGCACAAGGTTGGTTCTATCTCGTACCTGTGGTTATGCACGGCCTTCTGACCCTTCATCCAAAAATACCACAGTAAGATTAACTACCTAGATCCTCGGTAATTGCTGTCATGGTGTGCATCGAGTCGACCACTAATGTCCTCGCAGGATTACCGCCGCTTGGTGCAAACAGCACGACGTTCCCATCGAGAAAATATTCTCCAAGACGTTACTTAACAAATGTAAGCGGTAACTCGTCAGCGTCAGCACACAGCGGCTAATATCGATGTCATTCAAGTCCCATGGGCGATGGAAGCCGAGAAGGACTGGAAGTTCTGAGTCGACTGTCGATTCTATATCATTATTTGTGCATTTCCGTTGACTGCGAGCTGAAGGGACTCGAGCGATACCGGCAGTTGCACTGTTAATACCAGTATAATCCCTAGCTACATAGAATGAACGCTTTCGTACCGAGCGTGTTTGGCCGAGTTTTCATGATTAAAAGGTGCTCCGCTTATAGATGGTCCAAACCACTTTCACGCTTTCGCCACGACCAACACACACCTTTGCTTGCATCATGAGCAAACCACTTGCGACGACGTCCTCTGGTCAATTCGTGACCAAGTCCGCCTTTGCAGCCCTTGCTGTCGAAGACCTGGAGTCTGAAGAGGAGATCGTTCAAGACGTCCAGCCGTCGTCAGACACGTACGTTCTTCCTTTATTCCCAATTACCTATGTACCCATCGCGTGCAAATAGCATGGAACCCCCCAAGTTGTCAAAATCTCAACTCAAGAAGCTGCAAAAACAGGCACGCACAGAAAAGCGGAAACAAGCAAAAGCTGCAGCCAAGGCTACAGCAGCCGAGAGCTCACCGAGGGCCACTCCTTCGTTGGAACAGTCCATCGCACGTTCCATTGCCACTGACGAAGAGGGCCTCTCATCGGATGCCGAGCATGGGCCACCTAGATCCAGCATTGACACCGACCGAGAGGATGCTCTCCCCGTCCCAGAGCATCCACCACTTCTTCCTGAATTCAACAGCAACATGTCAATGGTTAACGAGTCCGACAGTACGTGAATGTTGTCATGCAAAGTTGATACGTTGATAGCCCATCCGCACCTTCAGGTCCTGCATTGGCCGATGTACATTCAAAACCTATCACGGAATCGTCGAAGATTCCTCTCCCGCAGCCTCAAACAGATGTCGAACTTGCTGTGAAGACTCAACAAGATATTCAAGAAGCTGAACGTACAAAAAAACGCCAAAATCTGGTTACAAGGACACTATGGACATTCATCATGATCGGAGGGTTTATGGGTAAGGGTGACTACCGTTCGTTGACAAGCTTGCATTTTCATGTCAATCCAGGTCTCCTTCTCATGGGACACGCGTATCTGATCATCCTTGTCATGCTATGCCAAACGCTGGTTTACCGAGAGGTCACAGCCCTCTTTTCGTTGAAGGACATGACTCCCGAAACTGCGGACGTCGCAGTCCAGGGACGCAAGGATCAATGGAGTAAAACGCTTAATTGGTACTTTTTCGCCGTGACCAACTACTTTTTATACGGTGAAAGCATTATATATTACTTCAAGGTGGGTATTTAATGTACTTCGTCATGACCTCGTGTTGATACCGGTCTGAAGCACGTAGTGTTTACCGACGGACAGCTGTTGCCATTCGCCACGAACCATCGTATGATTAGCTTCACTCTCTACACTATTGGGTTTGTGGGCTTCGTGTTGTCGCTTAAGCGGGGTTACCTCAAGCAGCAGTTCGGCCTCTTTTGCTGGGTGCATATGAGTCTGCTCTTGATCGTGGTATCGAGGTAGGGGGGTTCTTTCCGATCAAGAACCCGGTCTGAAGCACCCTGCAGCCATTTCATCGTCAACAATATCCTTGAGGGGCTAATCTGGTTTTTTGTACCTGCCTCACTGGTTATATGCAACGATGTGTTTGCTTACATCTGGGGTATAACCCTTGGTCGTACTCCGTTGATCAAGCTCTCTCCGAAGAAAACCGTCGAGGGGTTCATCGGTGCATTCTGGAGCACTCTGATCTTCAGCGTCGTCTGGGGATCTTATTTCATGCGGTTCAACTATATGATCTGTCCTGTTCATGACCTCGGTGTTAGTGTTTGGAGCAATGTTCAATGCGTCCCCAATCCCGTCTTTATCGCTAGAGAATGGGAAATCTGGGCGCCGTTGAGAATCTTTTTGTCACAGCTCGTGCGTACCGCGTCGAATGTGGAATTCTCTGTTTTGACTAAACGTGTCGTTTACAGCTTGGCCGTCCTGTGACAGTCATTCCCTACGTCCCGTACCAACTTCATCTACTCGTCTTTGCCATCTTTGCTTCGTTGGTTGCGCCATTTGGAGGTTTCTTTGCTTCTGGTTTCAAACGCGCGTTCGACATCAAAGACTTTGGTCACAGCATTCCAGGACATGGAGGCATGACTGACCGTATGGATTGCCAGTATGTCGATGTCACAACTGTGCGCCGCAAAACTCACACGTTGACCAGGTTCCTTATGGGAGTATTCACCTACGTTTACTACAGCAGCTTGATTCGGGAACACCACGTCACTGTAGGGTCCATACTACAAATGATTGTCAGCGGGCTGACCGTCGAAGAGCAACTGGAGTTGATGAGGGACCTGAAGAAATATATGCAGGGAATGGGGATTATGACCGCATGACCAAAACGCCCGTTAATCGCTTAACAAGGAATTCACTACTATTATTACCCTTTCAGTAATCATCAGCTCTTGTGGATGTTCGTAATTGAATTCCTCGCTACTCTCACAAAGTGTCAAACGATTGCGAATGCATGTTTCCCTTGAGGTTTTCATTGGAAGGAAGCATATTCGTTGTGGTCAATACATGCATGCTCATGGGAGAAAGTAGCGTGAAAATGGGGGAGATTAGCAAGTTATGACCGAGGCTTTTCCTGATGAGCGCGACCGCGAGTGAATAGTGAACGGGTGAGGCAGTCGAGATAACCCACCTTCTTCTCCTTCCAGAGTGCGAGAAGACCAACGCCAGACACCTTCACAACCTTGAAACGCACACCAGGAATATCACCTTTGGCTTTACCACTGCGACCGAAACCAGAAATGAGGACTTCATCGTTCTCGTCAACGAAGTTCAGGCAGCCGTCATTCTAGCACCAGGAGCGATCAGCGGCATAGATGCGATATACGACAAAAAACTTACAGGCACGAAAGCCGTAACCTTTTTACCGTTTTTGATTAGTTGTACACGGACACACTTGCGGATGGCCGAGTTGGGTTGCTTGGCCTCAACACCAACTTTCTCCAGCACGATGCCCTTTGCATGTGATGATCCTCCAGTGGGGGAGGTTTTGAAGACGTTACCAAGGGCACGCTTCTTATATGACTTGTCCGCCTATACAAACAGTATGTGAGATCTGATGTGCCGGATGTTGATGGAGAGATATGTACCCAACGGTTTAGACGACGGTCGTTGCGTAGCTTGCGAGCGGCTTGAAGTCCACGGGGTTTGTTGGCTGGAGGAGAGTTCAGTTGTTAGAGGTTTATACTGTCAGCTGGTCGACGTACAGCCCATTCTTGAGGTGAGGTCGATGAACAGGACCTTGCCCCGACACCGCCGGGGTTACTCGGCGAATCCCGAGTACTGTTACAGTTTATCAGCCACATTACACACGTGACATATTTCATTCCCAACCCCGTGACTCTGCAGTGCGCTTCGACATCTCCCACAGGACTATGTTCTCATGAAATCGGGGCGCGTCGTGTGAATGCCCGGGTAATCTTATCTATATTAACCATGTAAAAGGCGATTGTCCTGTGGTCAGGCTCAAATCTCCCCAGCATGTCCATCCAGTACTACCACCACGGTCGGTTCCGTGTCGCAGGAGGCGTCATTCCTGATGCTGTAACTGCCTATTGCACATACGGAGATCCAAAGAATCCCTGCATAGTGTTCCCCACTTGCTATGGTGGGAAGCTCGACAGTGAGTGCATTCGTTATGCATGTGTGAACGGTGCGGGACGCTTGAATAAGACAATGGTCTTCTAGGCCAAGAGTACCTCGTTGGAGAGGGAAAGGTAATGTGATAAGAGTTTCTGCTCCCCTTTTCACGCTTATCTGCGCCGCAGGTGTTGGACCCGCGAAAGTATTATGTCGTTACTTTCGCACTCTTTTCGAACGGTGAAGTGCGCCAGGATTTTGTGTCCTCTTTTCTTCGCTGATGCTAGATCGTGGACCAGTCTTCGTCGCCTTCCAATACCGTGAGTTTGAAAGCACACGAGATTCTGTGCTTGTGCTTAGCGGTCTATCCAGCCGGCTCCGTACAATGGGCCGTACTTTCCAGCCGTGTCCTACGAAGACAACATGTAAGCCAAGCATCCACAAGGCCATGGAACAATATTGACTATGCACAGTCGTGCCCAGTACACCGTGTTGGTGCAGAAGCTTGGGATCCAAAAAGTTTTCTGCGTCATTGGGTTCTCAATGGGTGGACAACAGGTTCGCTCCCATGACAGTCAACGGAACACTTACTCATACTCTTGATAGGCATACTATTGGCCGGTTTTGTACCCTGATTTTGTGCAGAGGTTCACCCTTATTTCTTTTATATCAATCATTGTTCTAACTCTCCTGGGCAAGATATGTTGTCGTCTGTGGATCTGCACGGACGAGCCCTCACAATAAAGCGTGCGTTGCGATCATCTGCCCTGTTGTCATATCATGAACCCATTTTCAGTTTCCTTGAGGGACCCAAGGCAGCGTTGACGGCTTCTAAGGACTTCGACAATGGGCACTACAAGACCACGCCCCAACATGGGATTCGTGCCTTTGGTCGTGCCTATAGCGCATGGGCCTACAGCCAAGAGGTCAGTATCCATTTCATTTTCTGTGGTTTTCCGCGTGCGCTAATCGTCCCGAAGTGGTTCCGCAAGAAGCTCTACTTGTACGATGGCAAGTGAGTAGTCTTTGTTTGGAATTATTACCCTAAATTTACTTATCCGTTTGTACAGATACTCTGATCTGCACGCATTCCTTCGCGAGGACTGGGAAGCAGGGTTCTTGACAGGCTGGGATGCGAACGATCTCCTTACTTTGCTGCACACATGGCAAGACGGTGACGTTTCCAAAATACGTGACAACGGAGACCTCAAAAAGAGTCTCAGTGCAATCAAGGCCAAGGGATTGATCATGCCGTGCAAGACAGACCTCTATTTCACTGTGAGTGTCTGCTAAAAGCACAGGTTTCTTCACTCAGATCGTATTCTTTCGATAGCCAGAAGATAGTGAGAACGAGATGCAGTACCTGAAGAATGCCAAGCTCGTTGTGATTCCCTCCATCTGGGGGCACATGGGTAACTTTTTCCCTTTCCTGACTCTCTTCTTTGATTGATGAAAATGCTACCATTGCAGCTGGTGCCGCTGCCACTGCTGAGGATGACAAGTTCCTCCAATCGGAAGTCATGAAGTTCCTGGAGGAGGTTTAGACACTACGTCTGCATGTATGTAGATGTAGTGACTGATCTTCATCTGTGAGATCAGCGATACGATTTTCCCTGCCATCGGCGCCCCTGATTCCACGACAAAATAGAATTCAACTCTGGGTATTAGAACCGAGCAATACGGAACCCGAGATCTGGTTATCTTTGCCCGTGGACAGCATTAAGGATATAAAACGAGATCTGCAAGGTGTAAATGGTCACGAGCTCCATTCCTCCTTTGAAGACACGGACTCCATAACGAGGCTTGCATGGCAGAACGCAACCTTCAGTACTATCATCACGGTAGATTCAAGGTCGAGGGGGGTGTCTTACCAGATGCCATTACGGCCTATCAGGCATTCGGAGACCCTTCAAACCCATGCGTGGTGTATCCAACCTGCTACGGCGCAAAGCTTTCTCTAGGGGGTACGTCTGCTGGATTTGAATTAGCGTAGGCTAAACCTCAGGCTCCCCTCAACCCTGGCAGCTCAGGACGCTCTGGTCGGGGAGGGCAAAGTATGGAGAGGGTGGTACTCTACGAGCTTTTGTTAATCCTGTGACAGGTCCTCGATCCAAGGAAGTACTTCGTGGTGACATTTGCATTATTTTGCAATGGAGAGGTATGTTATTATATATCTCTTCAGACGAGTATTTTAATGTCGATTCTTGTTCGAAAGTCGTCTTCTCCGTCAAACACGGTGAACGACTCCGCTTTTTCATTAACGCATGTACAAAACTCATGCAAAAAGTAACAGCCTCCACCATATAATGGCCCATATTTTCCAGAGATCTCATACGAAGATAACATGTATGGGAAACAACACCTAGTCCGTGCTGTTTATCACTCACTAGGGAGCCAACAGCCGTGCTCAATATGCAGTACTGACGAAAGCCCTTGGCGTGAGGAAAGTTTATTGTGTTCTGGGTTTTTCGATGGGCGGTCAGCAAGTAGGCGCCTCAAAAACGACACTGAGCAGGTCTTTCTAATCGAATATGTGGCAGGCCTACTATTGGGCAACGGTATACCCAGACTTTGTAGACAAGGTTGCAGTGATTGTTTCCGCCGCCAGAACTAGTATGCATAACAGATGGTCAGTTGCCTTACTTTCACATCCGGAAAGTTACTAACATAAATTGGCCTAGCATCTTGGAAGGCCCAAAGGCCGCTCTCGTGGCATCAAAAGACTTTAAGGATGGTCACTACACCTCGCCCCCATACCATGGTATCAGAGCATTTGGACGTGTTGTTCTGGCATGGGTTTATGGTCAAACTGTGAGTAAGCATGCAAAGTTGTCGGCAATGGACCTGACTAAGAATTCTCAAGTGGTTTAGAGAACATGAGTATCTGATGGGTGGACAGTGAGTATTACATTTTTAACCGAAAGACACTGTATTAATGGCCTCGGTTAGGTATCCTGATCTCCAATCTTTCATCCGCGGGGAAGGGGAGTCAAACTGGGTCCAAAATTGGGATGCGAACGATATGCTACACCTTCTCAATACGTGGCAAAACGGTGATATCTCGCAAGTTCGAGATAACAGTGACCATGAGAAGGCTCTCAGGACCATCAAAGCAGAAGTCCTTCTCCTGCCTTCCAAAACAGACCTCTTTTTTGCTGTCAGTCTTTGCTTTATTTTAGTCCCATCTGCCG
>JBBPRT010000335.1:0-13334 GCA_038093175.1 Boletus hoseneyae
GTCTCTCTTTTCGCCTTTCGGTCCCTCCTATTCAGAATTCACCAACTCGAGACTGGATCTCGAAGCTGGTGAATGGGGGGTAGTGTTATAGTTCAGGACCCTTACGCTGCGTACTTTCAATTTTCCTTACTCTATCGGACTTAGTCGTTTCCACTTTCGCAGTCACGTGACCTAGTCACATGATTTGACCCCTTTTTTGGATCACGTGACATTCTGCTCTTCCTCGTCACGTGACCTCGCACATGACCGTGGGACAACACGTGACTTGAGTCTAGACCTAGTCCAGACTCTCGTCTTATCTATGATGTCACGCCTCACGGTTACCTTGCATTTCCCTCATGTCTTCTTATCATTGACTTTCCCTCACCGGCCCTCAAGTATTTAGGACTCAGACGACCTACCCTAAACTTCCTTAGTATCATATATATACCGTCTCCTTCTGTCGTCTTTTCCTTAGTCCTATTCACTTGTCTACTCTCCCTAGGGGGCCTGGACTTTTGACTACCACTCTATCCTTCTTACTTGCACTTGCCGAATTCATCCTCGTTAACGGATGCTCCAATATTTCTTTGTCTCTATACCAACAACGAATTCCACTATCGTCCTCGTCGTCGTCTACGACACCTCCTCGTCCTCCGTCGTCTCCATAAGATCACGCGTACACCCTATCAACTAGGTTGTACTTGTTCAGGTTCTCTTCCGGTTTCAATATGTGGTCTCTAAATAAAGAAGCTAAGTCCGAGGAAGAGGTGGTTTTCATACAGGGAAAAAGCATGATCTTTTTGGAAAAACAGTCCATGACAACCTCTATAGAATCAAAACTTTTAGAAAGGGGAAGTCTGGTTATGAAATCAATGGAAATGTCCTCCCATGGATGGGAAGCAACAGGAAGGGGTAAAAGTTTTCCTGCCAGTGGCTTTGACGAACCCTTTATAAGAGAGCACATCTCACAGTGTTCAATGTAGGTAAAATGTCTTTGATAGGGCCGGGCCACCAGTAGAACTTTTTAATAGAAGCAATGATACAGTCATGGCCGGGGTGACTAGTGACTGCAGAATCGTGAAAAATAGAAATAAGTTCATTTTGGAGGGAAGGGGGCACAAAAATGATACCATTCAAATTTCTATAAAGTCTGTCCGTTGCGTAGTATTCATATTTGTTAACTGCATCAACATTTAACCTAGAGGATTCCATGCATAATTTCGTTTCAAAGTTCAGAGCGAGAGATGTGGAAGAGATAGCTTGTACTCCAGTGGAGCCAAACCCTTTATTGTTTTGTTCTAACTCATCAAGAGTCTTTGTTTCTGAGAGTATGAGGTTTTCTATTTTTTCAATAATTAGTTGAGCAATGCAGTCAAATTTGGAGACATGGAAAGGAGAATCAGAATGGTTGAAGAGAATTACATCAATTTCTCCCCTATAATCGGCATCAATGACTCCAGCCATGACATCAATTTTATGCTTAATGGCGATGCCTGAACGTGGTGCAATTCTTCCATAAGTTCTGGTCGGGAGTTGGATCTTGACATGGATGGGGATGAGTTTCTGATCATGGGCAAGGATGTCAAGATTAGTGGTGGAGTGCAGGTCAAAGCCTATGGTGGAGGAGGAGCCCTTCGAGGGCAAGTGGGCATCAGGGGAGGTGAGCTCAATGGGAATAGATAAAGAGGAAGAATAGAGAACATTAGAGGGAAAGACGGTGATATTTTCATTTAACTTATCGATGGCATCATCATGGTCAGGGCAATGAGAAAGGGCATCAGCACGTCCATTTGTATTGCAGGGTTTGTAAATGAGCATGTAATTGAACTCTTGAAGGAGTTCCTGTCAATGCGCTTGGTGACCATAAAGCATTTGAGGCTTTTTTCAGTACTCAAGATTTTCGTGATCTGTCCAAATCTCAAAGTTACCCTTTCCAATTAGATAGTGACACCACTCCTCGAGAGCGCGTATGATAGCAAGCAACTCTTTGTCATAGACCGAGTAGTTGCATTCGGCAAAAGAAAAGAAATGTGAGAGAAAAGCACATGGGCACCGTAACTTATTCTTCCCTAGAATAGACAATACTATGCCTGAGGCGATATTGCTAGCATCTGTTTCAATGCACATGTCCTTGGTAGAGTCAGGGAATGCCAAGAGAGGCACAGTGGTAAATTGGGTTTTGAGCATGTCAAACACTTTTTGTTGTGCCTCCCCCCAGACGTATGGAATGTTTTTCTTGGTGAGGTCATTGAGGGGGCAGGCAATCTGTCCAAAACCGTTAATGAAATGATGGTAATAATTACAACGTCCAAGGAAAGATTGAAGCTGTTTTAGTTTGGTCGGCACTGGCTAGTCAAGGATAGCATCAACCTTTTTTAGTTGCATACTAATACCGTCGGTGGAGACAGTCATGCCTAGAAAGTCAACTTTGTCAGCATTAAATACACATTTTTTGGGTTTTGCATAAAGGTTGTTCTCATGAAGCCTGCGGAGAACTTCCTTCATGACCTTCGAGTGTTTCTTGTTGGATTTGTTTTTTATAAAGATGCACATATCGTCTAGATAGATGATGATGATGGCATACATGTCGTTAAAAATGTTGTTCATGATCTATTGGAATGTCAGTGGAGAGTTAGTCATTCCAAAATACATAACCACAGGCTCATAAGCGCCTAGTGGCATTACAAACACGGCTTTCCACTCATTGCCTTCTTTGATGTGGACATTGTTATAGCCCCATCTTAGGTCAAGACAAGTGAATTTATCAGCGCTCTTGAGGCGATCAAAGAGAGAAAAGATGAGGGGAAGAGGGTAGGAATTCTTTACTGTACCCTTGTTTAAATACTGATAGTTTATGACAAGACACTTTTCGCCTATCTTTTTGGGGATAAAAAATACAGGCGCCGTTTGTGGAAACTTGAAAGGGCAGATATAGCCCTTTTCTTGCTCGAAGGCTATAAATGTTATGGACTTTGTCAAGTTCAGCATCAGAAAGAGGAATTACCTGACCCTTTTTGGGTACAAAGTCGGGTTTTAAATTGATAGCATGGTCCCAGAGTTTGCGGACCAGTATTTGTTTAGATTCTTCTTTGCTGAAGACGTTGAGGAATTCATGATATTGAGGTGGCACTTTTTCGGTGAGGCCCTCCTCAACAGAGTGTATAGAGGCATTCCAGATGCTGTGGACAAGATTTGCTGCATTGATCATAACACAGTTATAGGTGCAGAGACTGAAGTTAATAGTTTTTTCAACCCAGTTAATGAGGGGGTTGTGGCATTTAAACCAATCGTATCCTAAATAAATCTTGTGAGTATCTAAATTCATTACCAAGGCATCAACACCTTCAGAATGTCCATGATAGGAGGATAGTACTATCAAAATGTAATTAGTGATATTGCCATATGATAACGTCGAGCCATTGGCATTAGAAATGGAACAAGGAAAAGATAGTTTTTTGGTAGGGATACCTAGTAGTGACTGTACCTATTTTTTATCAATGAAGATCTGACAGGCACCAGAGTCAAGTAGTGCTTTTTCAGATGTTTTTTTACCATTTGGTGTCATTTTTGTAATAGATATTGGTGGTGATTTCAAATTTGTCACCATCGGGGATAATTCTAAGGTTAAGGTTAGTAGGGGAGGATTTTAAAGAAGAAAAAGATTTGATCAATGATTTTTTATTTTTTCCAGAAGAATTAAGCACACTATTTTTTACTTCTGGTGCCACGCTCAAATGAGACACTCCTTCAGAAGGTGTAAGAGAACTAGATGAAACAGAGTTCGATGAGTCTATATCAACTACCTCACCATCCATCTCCCCTAAAATAACAAACTGATTATGCAAGGATAAAAAAGAAGAGAAAGAAAAATTATTGTCCTTGGCCAAATGAACACCTCCTAGGTTCATTCAGCTCAGCCTTTTCTCTTAAGTCCGTTGGCAGCCAGCTGCTGTGCTTGTGCTGTGAACATGTCATAATAGTATGCTTTCGCTTCCTCTGTTTGCCATAGCAGAGCAGATGAGGGCACTAGCAAAAGCGTGGAAGAGGATGAAGGTGGGGCGGGGACAATACCAGTGGTAGAGGTGAGCTTGATCTCACGGATGTTGGAGCACAGAGCTGTGGTCAGATCGAAGGCAGGATGACCATGAGGGTGTTGGGGCTTTTTGCAATTACGTGACAGATGACTAGTTTTATCGCAATTGTAGCATTTGTGTGTTTTGGTTGTGGACTGGACTGCGTGCATGTCCATTGGAGCTCCCCAACCTGGCTGATGACCGACTTCGGTGTAATGAGACTCAGCCTCAGATCAAAGAGGGCGACTGCTCTATTCAAGCCACATATTGGTGAACTTTTTCCTGAGTTCCACTGCCTTTGTTTGCCAGATGGCAAGGGTATCCACGATTGCCAGTTTGCGAATAGATAGCTAGAAATAGATTTTATAATCCAACTTCTCTTTATATGCCCGGAGGGCATTGGTGGCAACCACAGCAATACCTGCATTAATCCTGTATAACTCAAACTGCTGTGTGAATACCTCTACCAGCATTGACCCTTGTTGCAGTTCCATGAATTTTTTATAGGCCTCTTCCTTCAAGACATTAACCCTAAAGAATTCCTTAACCTCTTTTTTTAAAATCAGCTTAGGTGGGCCAGCTGCCTGGGTTATGGGTACCTGCCTGGTACTTCTCCATTGTAATTCAAGCAAAGTTTTCTGCCCTGCCAGTCATGCGGAGTAGGACTGTGGTGGATTTTTGTCAGTTGTCCAATGTGTCGTGACATTGGACCCAAGTTTCGATTTTCATCCACCAGATACGGTAAGTGGCGCAATTGCCATCCCAGTAGCCTAGTTTAGCAATAAGCTTGGTGGGAAATGAGGCAGAGGAGGGAGTGGCGGCAGATTATTGGAGAGATAATGATGTTTGCAGCAGTTGCTGCATTTGTTGCATTGCGTTAAGGATGTCCTGCCATGTTGGAGCAGGGGGAGCGGTACCAGACATTCTTGGCAATGATGGTGGGATAGAAGATGAAGAGGAATGGGGAGAGACAGGTTGAGAGTTTGGTGGGGATATTGAGTTGGGCAATGCAGGAGGAAGCGGGGATGAAGTGCAAATACTGCGTGGTAACCTGCTTCCATTGAACAAATATATCTTGGATATTTGGCCTTTTTAACACGAGGCTTGCACTGATGATATGCAAGAGCGGGCTCAACTGCAGAGACGGGAGTAGGGGTGCATGGATAGGCGTGTTCTGGTGCCTGAACTTGCTCAGGCTCTGGCATAAGCTGGAGGGGCATTGGGTGACATATGAAATTGAATGGACCCAGAGTAGAGTGTCATTAGGGTCGAAGTCATCAGGGATGTTGTCAATAGTTGGGACTGGTGGTGGTGTGGCTTGATGGAAGGTGTGGTAAAATTCTAAGACATTATATTCCTAACGATGTTCGGCACGGTAGAGAAAATGAGTATGCGTAAAATGAGATCAAAGGGCAATATGTAGGAGGTTGGGCTTTGGGCAGTCCTATTCAGGTGAAACCAGACATGGACCTCATAGAGCGAAGTGAACCTTCTGTTAGACAGCAGGTTATATGAGCGATGAAATAGAGATAATCTGTTGACGGCAGATGTCGACAACAATGTAGATGGCGACAGTGAAGTGATCAAATGGAAGATGCACGAGAAATGTTGATAGCATCCGATGATGAGGATAAGATGGCAAAGTACATGGGTAGTGGAAGGGAAACAAGAGTGGTATTCAAAAATAGAAGGCCTCCAAGGGAGAGAATACGAGTGAATAGGACTAGGGAAAAGATGATGTAGAGGTATGGTTTATATATATAAGTAAGGAGCTTTATGGTAAGTTGTCTGAGTCCTAAATGATTGAGGGCCAGTGTAAGAGATAGAAGGAAAGAAGTAAGATAAGGAACATGTGTAGAAAGCAAGATGTCCATGTGGTATGACCTCATAGATAAGGTGAGAGTCTGGACTGGGTCTGGACTCAAGGTCACATGGTTCCCATGGTCACATGTAGAGATCACATGATGAGGAAGAGCAGAATGTCACATGATTAAAAAAAGGGGTAAGTCATGTGACTTGATCATGTGACTGTGAAAGTGAAAAGATGGATGAAGAAAATGTGAAAATGTAGTGTATGGGTCCTGAACTATAACACTTCCAATGGATAAAGTACTATAGTCTTCCACATGGTAGAGACGTGATTGAACAATGTAGTCCACTTCGTATTCTTTGTGACAATCTTCTGTCATGGTGATAGCATCAGGTTTAAATATGTTTTGTCCAGCTAGCAGGGCTTTATACAGTTTTATGTGGGAAATATTAACAGTGGGGTGAATAGATACGGTGGATGGGAAGATGAGGGTGATGGCATTAGACAGGACAGCAGAGATACAATAGGGGCCAATAAAGTTCTGTGTGAGTTTATGAGCAGGGTAGGGAAGGGAGAGATGATCTGTGGATAGCCATATGAGATCACCAATAGAATATGTGAGGGTGTTGGAGCATCAGGATTCTTGTGCATGTGACATTCAATCACAAGTTTTCTATAATGTTGCTTTTATTTCATCATGAGAGTAACTGAGGTTTTTAGTGAATGACCCCCCAGGAGTCGTAGTAGAGATTGTGGGCTCTGATCCCATGTGAGGTGAATAATTATGTGTGACAGAGAATAGCAAAGTGCTAGTGGCAATAGTGATGGCAGAGTTATGTGCAAATTGCACCATTTTGAGCCAAGGAGCCCAAGAATCCTGTCGTTTGGTGATGTAAGCACATAGGTAGGTGAGGATCTCTCAATTGACCCGTTCCATTTGACCATTTGTCTGAGGATGGTATGCCGTTGACAGCTTTTGCTGTACACTGAGGATTTTGCACAACTCTTTGGTAAACTTCAAAATAAATTGGGATCTCCTGTCAGAAAGAATAGTGTTAGGAAGTCCATGGAGACACCATACATGGTCTCTAAATAAACAAGCTAAATCCAAGGAAGAAGTGGTTTTCATACAGGGAAAAAGAATGATTTCTTTGGAAAAACAATTGACTATAATCCTGATAGAATTAAAGCTGTTTGGAAGAGGAAGTCCAGTGACAATGTCAATAGAAATGTCTTCTCATGGATAGGAAGCAATGGGAAGGGGGAGAAGTTTTCTTGCCAGTGGCTTTGATGAACCCTTTGTGAGGGAGCATACCTGATAGTGTTCAATGTAAGTAGAAATGTCTTTGGTAGTGCCAGGCCACCAGTAAAACTTTTTAATGGAAGCAATAGTATGATCATGGCCAGGGTGACCAGTAACTAGAGAATTATGAAAAATAGAAATGAGTTCATTTTGAAGGGAAGGGGGCACAAAAGCAATGCTGTTAGAATTAGATAATGACGCCACTCCTTGAGAGCATGTATAATGGCTAGCAACTCCTTATCATAGACTGGGTAGTTGCATTCAGCGAAAGAAAAGGAATGAGAGAGAAAAGCGCATGGGTGCCATAATTTATCCTCCTCTAGGACTGACAATACTACGCCAGTGGCGATGTCGCTAGCATTTATTTCAACACACATGTCTTTGGTGGAGTCGGGAAAAGCCAATAGCGGCATGGTCGTGAATTGTTTTTTGAGTGTGTTAAATGCTTTTTGTTGTACTTCCCCCCAGACGTAAGGAACATTTTTCTTGATGAGATCGTTGAGAGGGTGAACTATCTGTCTGAAACCATTAATGAAATGACAGTAATAATTACACAGTCCAAGAAAATATTGAAGTTGTTTTAGTTTAGTAGGCACTGGCCAGTCAAGGATGGTGTTGACCTTTTTTGGTTGCATACCAACGCTGTCAGCTGATACTATCATGCCTAAAAAGTCAACTTTGTCAGCATTAAATACATATTTTTCAGGTTTTGCATAAAGGTTGTTCTTGCGTAATCTGCGAAGAACTATCTTGACAACCTTAGAGTGTTCCTCATTAGATTTGTTTTTGGTAAAAATACACATATCATCAAGGTAGACAATGACAACCACATACATGTCGTTGAAAATGTCATTCATCATCTGTTGGAAAGTTGGAGGAGAGTTAGTCATTCCAAAGCACATGACAACTGGTTCATAAGCTCCGAGTGGCATTATAAACACTACTTTCCATTCATTGCCTTCTTCAATGCAGACATTGTTATAGCCTCATCACAGATCTAGGCAGATAAACTTATCTGTGCCCTTAAGGTGATTGACGAGAGAAGAAATGAGTGGAAGATGGTAAGAGTTCTTCACTGTACCCTCGTTTAAATACCTATAGTCCATGACAAGACATTTTCTGCCTGTCTTTTTTGGAATAAAAAATACTGGTGCTGTTTGTGGAAACTTGGAAGGGAGGATATAGCCCTTCTCTTGCTCTGAAGCTATAAAATTATGGACTTTGTCAAGTTCTGCGTCAGAAAAAGGAATGACCTGATCCTTTTTGGGTATAAAATTGGGTTTTAAGTTGATGGTGTGGTTTTAGGGTTTGCGGTCCAGCATCCTTTTTGATTCTTTTTTGCTGAAAACATCAAGAAATTCATGGTATTGAGGTGGTACCTTTTCTACAAGGCCCTTCTCAATGGAACGCATAAATGCATTCCAGATGCCATGGATGAGGTTTGCTGCATTGATCGCAATGCAGTTACAAGTGCAGTGGCAGAAGTTGATGGTTTTTTCAACCCAGTCAATGAGGGGGTTGTGGCATTTAAACCAGTCATAACCTAAATAAACTTTGTGAGTACCCAAATTTGTTACCAGGGCATCTACACCCTCTAAGTGTTCTTGATAGGAAATAACGATTGAGACATAGTCAGTAATGTTTCCATGTGATGACATTGAGCCATCAGCGTTAGAAATGGAGCGAGGGAAGGATAGTTTTTTGGTCGGGATACCTACAGACTGTACCCATTTTTTGTCAACGAAAGTCTGGCAAGTACCAGAGTCAAGCAGAGCTTTTTCTGATGTTTTTGCCATTTTGTGTTGTTTTTGTAATAGATATATATCAGTGGCAATTTTGAATTTGTCACCATCAGGGATGATCCTAAGGTTAAGGTTAGTTGGGGAGGATTTTAAATAAGAAAAAGATTTGATAGAGAATTTTTTATTTTTTCAAGGAGAATTAAGCACACTTTGTTTTACTTCTGGTGCTGCACTCAAGTAAGATGCTCCTTCAGAAGGTGTAGAAGAACTAAAGACATTGTTTGGTGAGGATACATCAACTGCCTTACTGTCCATCTCCCCTAAGATAGAAAAACGATTATGAGAAGGAGAAGAGAAATACATAAAAGAAGAAGAAAATTTGCCCTTAGCCAAGTGAGCACCTCCCAGGTTCACTCGGCTTTCCCTTTACCTTAAGTCCATTGGCAGCTAGCTGCCAGGCTTATGCTGTAAACATATTAAAGTAGAAAGCTTTCACTTCCTCTGTCTGCTATGGTGGGGCAGATGAGGGTGCTGGCAGGATGAGGTGGGGGTGGGAACAATATCAGTAGTGGGGGTGAGCTTGATCTCACGGATGTTAGAATAGAGGGGTATGAAGCAGGTCTACCCCATGATAGGGTTGAAGACAGGATAGGACATCCATACAGTTTTCAAGGTTTTTTACAATTGCAGGAGAGATGACCAATCTCCTCATAGTTGTAACACTTGCACATCTCTGTTGGTTGGACCACGTGGGTGTCCATTGGTGTGCTACAACCTGGTTGAAGGCTGACCTCCATGTACCTTGGTTCGGCTTCCTGCCGAAGAGGGCGGCTACTCCTTTCCAACCATATATTGGTGAACTTTTTCCCAAGTTCCACCACTTCCTTTTTGCCAGATTGCAAGGTCATCCATAATGGCAGGTTTCCAGATTGACAACTGAAAGTAAATATTATAGTTGAGCTTTTCTTTGTATACTTGAAACGTGCTGGTGGCCACAGCAGAGATGCCAGCATCAATCCTGTACACCTCAAACTGTTGGGTGAAAACCTCAACCAGCATGGAGCCCTGGCACAACTTCATAAACTTTTTGTACACCTCTTCTTTCAAGACATCAATTCAAAAAAACTCCTCTACCTCCTTTTTTTAGATCTGCCCAGACAAGCCAGCCACCAGGGTTGTTGGTGTTGTTGCCATATTTTTCCATGGTCATTCAGGCAAAGTTTTCTGCTTTGCCCATCATCCGGAGCAAAACAGCAGCAGCTTTTGTCAGTGGTCCAACATGTCATGACATTGGACCTATGTTTCAATCCTTATCCACCAGGATTGGAAGGTGGTCGGTTGCTGTCCCAGTAGCCAGGTTCAGCAATAAGCTTGGTGGAAAATGAGGAGGAGGGGCCGATGGGAGTTGTTGGTTACTGAAATGAAAGGGACATTTATAGCAGCTGTTGCATTTGCTGCATTATTATATTTAAAATATCCTGCCATGTTGGGGCAGGGGTGCAAGGATGTGCAGGTTCTGGCACCTGAACATGCATGGGAGCATCTAGATCTAGTAGATCCTCATCATAGATATATTTGTGAAATTTGAGGTTGAAGTTTTTGGCAGTTAATCATTTGGGTCAAAATTGTCTAGGATGTTGTCAGTAGTAGGAGCTGGAGGTAGTGGCATTGCTTGGCAAAATAGATGGTAGAAATCAAGTGCATTAAATTCCTGATGATGTTTGGTACAATAAAGGAAATGAGATCTCATAAGGGCTGAAAGGCAATGTAATGAGGTTGGGTTTTAGGCAGTTCTATTCAAGTGAAACCAGACGTGAGACCTAATAAGCAAGACTAAACCTGAAGAGTATCCACAGATTGGACAAGCGATGAGATTGAGACAATAATACAATGATGGGTGTTGACAAGGACATGTAGAACAATGATGAGTGTTTCGACTGGAATGTAGACAGTGAATATGTGGAGCATCCAATTATAAGGATGAAGTGGCAAGTGTGAGAAGAAAAGTAGTATTTGAAAAGTACAAGGCCCCACGAGAGAGAGTAATACAAGTGAATAGGACTGGGGAACAGACAACAAGTAGGTACAGTATATATGAAAGTAGGGAGCTTTAGGGTAGGTCATCTGAGTCCTAAATGATTGAGGGCAAGTGTGAGATATAGAATATGAGAGAAGGAAAGAAGTGAGATAAGAGGAACATGTAGGAGACAAGATGTCTGTGTGATATGACCTCATAGATAAGGCAAGACTCTAAACTGGGTCTGGACTCAAGGTCGCGTGGTTCCCATGGTCATGTGTAGAGATCATGTGATGAGGAAGAGCAGAATATCATGTGATCGGAAAAGGGGTAAGTCATGTGACTTGGTCACATGACTGTGAAAGTGAAAATATGTTAAGTACAATGAGTGAAAGAAAAGTAAAATAATAACATATAGGTCCTGAACTATAACATATATAGGCACTAACATTTGTATCAGCCCTAGTAACATCTAGAATAAGATTAATATTCACCTTATGCAATGTCCTCCAATATCCAGAATAGTATCACCAGCTTCGTAGTCCATCTCAACCCAGAGTATCCCACTGGCTTGTATGTGTGTATGGTATGTATAATAGCCCCTTATTCACTATAAATGCCCTGCATTTGCCAATGGTGTGCAATGCAGACATGTATTTCTGAGCCATCCACAGTTTTTCTATCTAATTCTCCTGCTTTAGGAATGCAATGCTGTGCTGTTTCATATCTTTCAGTAAGATTACATAGTTACCACTATTACTATTGAAGCATTTCAGTACCATGTCTGATGGGATTGCATTGTCAGTGAGGCTGTTCAGCTGCAAGAGGTAAGATGTAGAATGTGGGCAATTCAACAATTGGATAATAATGTGCAGAAGAATCATATTCAGGTCCTTCCAGCCAGTGTGCTCTATTTGCTTCATTGGTGGCCACAGATGCATCAGATATACTTGTAGATGCTAGAGCCACTTGGTGTATGCTGCCAGCTCCACTGCATTCCTCCAACCAAAACACAAAGTAGTTCTGTATGATGCCACTACCATACATTAGTTCAGAGAAGTGGACTGCTATGTGCATCTGTAGTTGACTATGTAGTCTATACCATTTATGATGTAGTAATAGGATAGCATAGACACATTGTTCCATTTGCTTCCATGCACCATGAGGTGCTTAAATAGCTTTCAATTTATATATGACATGTTGAAGAGTCATCTACCCTGTTTTCTTACTGATGACATTCTGACCGGCATTCACAGCTAGAAAATGAAGGATATAGTATATATTCACACATTCTAGAGTGTCATCTGGCTGTCCTAGACCTTGCCCTTATCCCTGGCTTCATCAGCAAATTATAATTTATTTGTGCAATACTGTATAAAATTTTACAGCATTGCTAATTTAAGTTACCAGGCATATAAAAACCATCACAGAGCATCATAGAGCACCATAGGGTCATAAATAAGCAATATTTATTTTATGCTCCATAGTTGCTTGTATAGCACTATATAGGCTGTACAAATAGGGACCTTGCTGTATCTAAATGGTAAATTTGCTGATGTTTGGCCATCTGAGAACAATTCTTGAGGTCTTCCTGTGTGCTGTTCAGAATGTATGCCAACATTGTTATAGTTTTGGACCTATATGCTATGTTTTTGTCTTTTGTCTTCACTCTGTACTGAATATATTTTCACTCTCTCAGTCACATGACTTCACCCCTTTTAGATCACATGACATTCTGCACTTCCTCATCACATGATCTCTATATGTGACCTCAGGTTTAGACCTAGTCCAGGCTCTCATCTTATCTATGAGGTCATGCCATATGGACATCTTGCTTTTTTCTCATTCCTTTTATCTTTGCTTCTTTTCTTCTATGACATTCTACCTCTCACACTGTTAGAGGTGTGTTGCGCACTCTGCGCATTTTGGTGAATGTGCCACACATTGTGGCGAATATTTGTTGTTGTATCCTAGCTAGGTACATAGTCGGAGTTCCACAGTCAGTGCTTCTTCAGTTCTGACTGTGGACTCCAGGTATGTGCACTCCGTACTATGTATAATATTAGTTTTGACTGTGGACTCCAGCTGTGCGATCCCAGCTGTTTAACAGGTTATGAGCCCTGCGCTCTAGTCACATCAAATTTGCTCAGCTCGTTGTACCACAGCGGAAAACTTCTCTACTTAGAACTCTCTTCGCTTCCAACTTTGTCTCTTCGCTTCCCACTCTGCCTCTTTGCCTCCCACTCTGCCTCTTCGCTTCCCACTTTGCCTCTTTGCCTCCCACTTTGCCTCTTCGCTTCCTATCACTCCCCTTCGCACCATGTCCTCAGAACACCAATCCCACTCCCATCGCATCCAGGCGCTCACTGGAACCAATTACAACACATGGAGCGAAGAAATGAAGGCT
>JBBPRT010000336.1:0-13323 GCA_038093175.1 Boletus hoseneyae
GACGCAGAGTCTGAACTCAAAAAGTTCTTTGGCTCTAGAGCTGTGTCAGCTGCCCAGGCTGCTACATCTACATCTTCTCCCGGGAAAAGACGTCGTTGGATACAACCACAGACTCAGCGTTCTCAACTAACACGCCCACAGCCATCCTGGGGTATGATCAAGCAGCGAGAGGGTCTGTCTACACGACCACTCATAGACGAGGAGATATCTAGGAAAATGAACAAGGGTCCAGCCGGCTCGGGAAAGTGGTGGACAGTGGAATACAGCAAGCGTTACAAGGGCGTCACGAAGACGTTCATGCAGGCCGTCATGACCGGAGGTAGGTGTATATGTGCTCTGCAGTTGAAGTTGAACAGCTCTTATAATAATGTCCGATGTTAGACCCCGAGACCCTCTGGCGGGTCTTACAGAGTATGCCTTGGCACGCAGATACACTGCTCCAACTCGCAGAAGTTTATCGTCATCGCGAGGGTCCGTCAAACCGGATGTTTGTATGTCTGTTCACACTCATCCAATTCTTCAGAGTACAGTCAGTCAGTGGACTACGTGTCACGAACCCTGTATGCCTATGAGCGTGCATTTCTCGGCGCGTTCAGTTTTACGGGCGGGAATAATAGACTCGATTTTGATCGAGTGGAGAATAGACCGTTCTTTCTCGCCACCCACAGACAAGTTATGTGAGCTAACCCGCAGGTTCTCGTTCCGCTGAACGAGTGCTTATGCTGTGTTTAGAGACCTGCAACGTCGTGGCTGTCCCCGGACAGCATTTGAACATGCACGACTGCTCATCTCCTTTGAGCCCTTGTCGGATCCCCACGGTGTCTACTTGCACCTTGACTATCTCTGCGTCAAAGCAGGCCTGGGTGATTGGTTATTGGACGTATGGACAGTTTACCGAAGCAGGTCTCCTGGAGATACTGACGAGTACATGGACCCGAGCGTATTACCTGGTTGGTCATATGCGAGAGCCTTGATTCTGAGGGCCATGGAAAAGGAGAAGAAAGATCGGGGCGAGGTACTGCTGTCATCTTTTTTTTGGTCCTCTGAATATATTTCTAACCATTGCTGTGATAGGATTTCGAGGAGGAGAGTACCGAAGCGCTCCAGCAGGCAATTCTCGAATTCCCGTCGATAGTCCCTCTTCTAGCTGATAAATGCCAGATTTCACTCTCTACGGAGGTGCGAGGCCACAAGGCATTTCGCATTCATACCGATAGAATGTAGGTCCAGATTCTCTACGTTATCGCAAGCTGATGGTGCTCCAGTGGCTTGTCTCCGGAGGAAAGCATCCTCCACCTTCTTTCTCATCTCTACGCGCAACGTTCCTCTCCACTCTGGAAGTCTTCCGGCCATGCTTCGTGGCTTTCGAGAACAGTAAATTCTCTTCTGCCAACACTTTCTACCCAACGCAGACACTCAATCCGTGATCGATTTCTCTATATCTTCTCCTCCCTTACCCTGCGGTACTCGATATACCGCCACGTCTTCGTCCTCGAACAAACCCATGCACAACCTCAAAATCGCGCTCTAACCGCATTCATACCACCTGACATCACCCAGGGTAGACACCTCGCATGCGATCCGCTTCCCCCACCCACTACCCTCTCGACATACGACGCTACCTTCTTCGCCGGATGCGAAGACCCCTTTGCCCTTACCCCCGCTCGTTCTCAGGCACGGACCCAAGCCGAAGAGAGAGCCCTAGCTCGGCTGGTCCCAGACGCTGCCACCCGCGCCCAGATTGTCGCCTTCTTGGACCAGAACCCGTGGCTTGCTGCACAGGTTCCGGGTGGGGTGGTCGAATTCGTGCAGATGATGGCGGAGATGCCAGAGGATGGATTGCATGAGTTGATGATGGCCGCTGAGATGATGCGTGATGCGGGTGGGGATGCGGGTGTACAGGCGGGGTTGGCGGATCGGGGAGTGATGCCTGGGGAGCTTCTGGACGAGGAAGTTGACGTGTTTGTGGATGCGGAAGATGGTGGCGGTACGAACGACCCACCGCATGGTCAGCCGGGCCATCAGGATGATAGAGTCGATACGGAGGAGGAAGAGGAGGACGTCGCTGTGAGTATGACAACTCATTGTCTTTCCGCATGCGCATCTGTTTTCTGAATTTCAATCCTTCTCTAGCCGATGCCTATCCGTATGGTTCGCAACCTCCTTGGCCGACTCTGGGGAGGTGCTCCAACTGAGCAAGGATCATCCGATGAAGATGACGCCGACAGCGAATGAAGGTAAAAATGGGAGCATCAACTAAGTACTTACATATTGTAGAGTAAGTACATTTTCTGGGACCGTTTCAGTGCAATACTACTTTCGGATTCGTGCGCACCCTTTAGTTCACTATATACCCTGCAAGCAACACCCGGAAAGTGCGCATGTGTATCATCCATGCTCACCCCGCGTCGAGCCGGAAGCAACGCAGACGGATTGCCAAGTCCTTTGATATCATTGTCATGCAGCGAATGACTCTCCTGCTGTCGCAACATGCAACGCACGCACGACCTCCCTCCTTGCCCACTCCCCAACACAACTGCCCTCTACCCCGACGAGCGCCCTCCATACGACCAGCCTCCGCGTCAATACCCCCCATACATGCGTCCCACCATCATCCTCCAGAGACATGCAAACCCGCCAGAGCGCTTCCACGGTCTCGCCCCACGTCCGGAGTGGATCCACCGTCGCGGGTGCGTCCTGGAGTCCCTGCGCGCGATGAGGTGGCAGCGCAAACGCGAGCGGGTCTCGTTCGACTGGCTGTGGCACTCGATCGAGGTGAACGCCAAGTTCAAGGTGCTGCAAATACGTTGCGGCGCGGGAGAGAACGCTGAGGAGGGAACGCCCGGGAATGCCGGGTATCAAGCTCAGCCGCAACGCGACCATAGCGCATTGGTGCAGAATAGCCATGTCCTTGTCTGCGAACGTGTTGCTCAGTTTCGTCGGTCCTGAACACTGAAACGATGGATCGACGGTTACCTTTACTCCGTAGGAGAGAAGATAAACATCGACAGAGGGTCGAACACCATTGGTCCCCCGTAGCACGCATCAGCTTGGAGATGTCGGCTACTATGAGGATGTTTTCCAATATGCGAAACCACGCCATCGATTCCTTTCCGGGGCTGTCCGCCACCTGCATTTCGATCCACGATAAAAAGGACGACTTGAGGACGAGAGAAGTACATGCTTGCGAATTGCACGTCAGGTTTGCTAGTATCTGTTTCCCCCCAGATTTTAGATGTTGTCAGCCCGGCGTCCCCGGCGAGAACAGCCGTGAGAACAAACGAACCACTGACCTCCAAGATTGAAGCGCGCACCGCGGCGTCGTTCTTTGAGCTCTGGAAAAGACTGGCCACCAAATCCCACGTGTGTCGCCGCTTCAGCACTCTCCAATCGGCCGTGCTCGCCATACCATCCCCTAGCATCTTCAACATCCAGCCTCGTTCCTTCTTCCAGTCATCCGAACTGCTGTACAGCATGCCGAATAACATCGGTACGTCGGACACGTCGAGTTCGGGGCGTTGGAGCAGGAAACGCGCCGTGTGCGGGTAGATGAAATTCGATGGGTAAAAGATGCCTCGAAGCGCGTGCAGCAAGATGAGTGTCGTAAAGGTTGGCAGCCGCCGAGGCGGGTCGTCCGCATTCGCGGGTGGATCCATCACATTCTTGAGTAGGCGCAACACATACAAGACTTGAGGCGTCTCATGCATGTCAGATTTCTACCGAAAAAGGGTTTGAATGAATCAACAGACCATCGACCCGAGTCACCTTTTTCCGCAACTCACCTGAACACTTTCCCAGAGACTTGCAATCTGGCAGAGAGCCGTCTCGCGCATGTTTGGGTCTTTCGAAGAGAGACATCGAATAAGCAAGCAGACAATATTGCTCCGGAAGACCTTGACCCACTCCAATGGGGTAGTAGGAAGACATGCCGCGAACATCTGTGCAGACAACACAGTCACCACTAGCGGGTCGTACATTGAGCCATCCGCAGGGCTGTCCCTCATGCCTTTCTCCTCCCCGAACCGCCTCCACGCGGGGAACGCGAGACACGTTCGAAGCATATAGACAGGGTCCAGGTTCTGAACGACCTCGAGCGCATCCGACACGGTTGCATCCGGTGACGGGGACCACCGGGAAAAGAACGCAGACAAGGACGCGCGCTTTTCGGCTTCGAATAACCTCATGATGGAGAGGAGCCGTCTATCGGGTGCTGACATCGTGCCTCCATAGACTTGAAAGAGGGACTCGATGTGTGAAGACTGACAGGTGTTGGCGGGATGAAGGCGAAAGAGTGCCTCGAGTAAACACGTGACTTGATTTCTGTGGGATGGGCTGCCATGCTTCCCGCAAATCGCGACGAAATTTTGATGTTGAAGGACGTTTTGGAGGAGCCGGTTGACGACAAGGGGCTGTGGAGCCGCGGTGGAAACGGTAAGAGACGGTGGTTGAACAAGGCATACGTTCCGGCTCACCTTGAGTGGCGTTTTGATTACCAACACCACAGCGAGGTCAATCATCCTCGTATCTGAGAGATGACGTTGAATCAAGGTGGTCAACAACGGCTCCACCAAATGCGCTTTGAGTGTCTTTTGTTGTGTTGAAACCAGCTCTGCTCTCACCGTCAAATCAAGGGTAAATAGAGGGAGATTCCAGATCACCCACTAAGAGATTCTAGGGACATAACAGAGTCCTCCGAGTCTGCGGCGTCACTAGAAAGGTGTCGGACAGCCCATTGCAAGCCACGATCCATGATACTCATCGTGAGGTCATCACAACCAGATAACCCGAGGAGTTTGCGAGCGAGAAGCGTTGTTTCGAACGCGAAATTCATAATCGGGATACCTTGTATACGCTCTTGCAACGCAGACACAAGTCGAGCTCTCCTCGCGCCTGACAGCTCCAGAATCTTGTGCGTACACTCGAGGTGACGGGTAACACCAGAACGAGGACCTTGCCCACCCAGAAAGAGTTGATCCAAAAGGCCATGCAGAACGTCGCCGTGTACTTGTGACAGATCCCCACCTATCAACGCAGTGCAATCGAGAAAGGCCGCGAGTGTCGAGGCAAAAGTTTGGATACCCAATTGAGTCCACTTTTTGCTGTTCAGCCAAGTCGTATATGCCTGCAGAGAGGCTGAGTTCGAGTACACCAGAACAACGATGGTGCTCGCTGCGGGGTCAGTCCAGGATTCCTTTTCAAGCAATCGAGATATCAAATCGGATGGGAGGGACCGAACATCGTTCATATGGGGTGGTCCGGGTTTTGAAAGAACGGCGGAAAGGGGTTGTGCTTTGGCGAAAGCAACTTTTCCGTCGAACCCCAAAGGGAGCTGAGATACGAGGGTGGCTGAAAGCATGTCCTCGAGTAGAGTGGATCCAGGGAGCACGCCCTGTAATTCCAGCAGTTTCAGCGCTGAGATTTTCTGAACGGAACCTCGGGGCGCCCTGTACTGCAGAGTACCGAGAACATCCTCTAATATGTCGCAAGCCACCGCACTTTGTCGTCCAAGGTTGGCTTGGATGAGATCGACCGCAGCGAGTAACCCTTCGGTACTCATGAACTTTACCCAAGGTCGCGCATACCTCATCTTATTGGGAGCATTAGCTTCATCTCAGGCTCGGGGAAGGGGTACCACTCACGTCGTCAAATCGACCCGACGAAAGTGACTTTGTTATCGCCTCTGCCCAATGAGAACCGATAGACGACAATAATAGCTGGTCCTCAGAATCGGTAGGGTCGAACGACGCTGTGACGAACTCCCGGATAGCTGCAAACCGAGTTATTGCTAGAAACCATCGACTAGCGCAAGACCACACCTTCGGACACTTGAACTGGGAGATCTTGTGATACACAAAATCCCTGAATAGTATCACGCTGAACCACTGTCGCCTTTAGTCGCCGTAGATCTTTCTCGCTCACGGAACCTCTCGCCCTGGCCAGTACATCAGATAAGAGCGAAAGCAGCGCAGCCGTGAGGTTATGGCGGCCAGACGAGATAGCGATACCGTGAGTGATGAGGCGGATTGCATTCTCGAGACGTGTTAGAATCACCGGGTGCGTGTAGAGCGCATTTAAAAGGATTTGGCGTGTTTGTCGGTCCGAAAACTGGGGCAGAGTGCAATGGAAGTATAACCAGCCAAACGTACCGTCAATCGTAGGCCTGTCCAGTAGTCTTGAGCATACAACCAGGAAAAAACAAGAGTATTCCTCACCAGTCAGGCAAAGACATTAAGATTTGTGAGTCCCATAAGAGACCGGCAGAAGGATGGAGGTAGTTGATGAGAGCCCAAAGCGCAGGCTCGTAGAATCGCCGAACGACAGAGGCAAGACGAGATATGTCGGCGGGAGAGGGCTTGGCATCTACTACACGCAGCCAATCCACTAATTCGAACGCACTCGTCATGCGAGCACTCTCAGAAGAAGCTGTGTACACGACAGAAATAACAGAAACAGTGAGCAAAGACGCAATTATTATGCATGTCGAGAAGTGCGACTCACGAATGGGTACTTGCTCAATACGATCGAGGAAGGTCGCAATCGTCTTGTTACTTTGTCCCTCAATCGCCTGACGACAGGTGTCATCCTGGAGGTGACGAAGACAGGCTCTCGCAATGGACAATTCTCGTCTCATACCAAAGCCGATGCTTGGGTGATCTGGGGATGGCTGTCCAGCAGCGACACTACCATCCAGTTGATCAAGTATCGCAAGAAGGTTATGGTACCCAGAATCCTCCTGCTTAGCTGCAAGCATGACTAGTAACCGCCGAATGAACGTGAAGACAGCAAGTGTATCTGACGGCGTCATCAATCTTCCACCCACTTTGGCGAGGATTTGCTCGAGTGCCGTCATTAGCAAGGGGCTAGCAAACAATTCCCCTTGGTGAGTATCAGGGGTGGAAGATTGTACAAGGGCGGACATGGCTTCCATATAACGATACGGAGTCTTGAGACACCGCTGGGCACAATCATCTAGGAATGTTACGACGGCATCGACCTCATCTGTAAGGGGTGCACCGTCAGGCGTTTCGGTGCCTTGTCCTCTGCGTATGAAGTGGAAGGGTAGGGCCGCAAGCCATATCTCCACTTCGTTTGGATCCTCTGGGAATAGCACACTCTCACAAAGAACGTGCTGCAAAAGTTCCTTCAACGTCATACGGAGAGCGCGCACTCTGCTGTTGCAGAATGTTTTTAGGAGAACATAAAAATATGTGTGAGAAGAAGAGGCTGGGGACGTGAGCAACTATTGAGATGACACGATAGGATAACCTTACTCACCAACCTTGCCAGCCCAGCCGAACTGGTCACTCCCACTGAGCAGACGGAGTACGTGCAGATGTTTCACGGTTTGCAGGGCCGTAGAAGCTACCTTTGGTTGGTCTTCCTGCTGCGTCAAACCGCACTCATGTCCTCCAGAAAGCGAGGCTAAAGATCCCTCAACCAAGTTCAGGACCAGTTTCCCTACCTCGAACCTGGCCTCAGCGACAACATCCGGTAAGCATTCTTGGTAGAGCCAAAGCAGCCTCTGAGAACTCTCGCTCAATAGCGCGTGCTTGGTCGCATTTGAAGACACCAAAGTTTGCTGGGAAAAGGCGACGATGACTTGGAACTCGGGTACGCGTCGCCTCGCTTCCTTTTCAACTTCCCTTCGCCGGCGGCCCCATTGACCGTCTTCTTCATCCTCTTCCAAGGCAGTTTCCACCATCCTGAACACACGTACTACCTCGACGAGCTTTCGCAGGCATTTAGCTAGTGCGAGTGCGGTACAGTGCTGGACAATCGCTGTCGAAGCAGCTTGTAATCCTTTTGTACACAGCGCCTTCGTGCCCAGTGATGGAAGTAGATTCGCCATGATTATCGAAAGTGGCGGAGGCATAGGATTATAAAGTTCATTGCTACCCGACAAGAGAAACGAAGAGACAGGGACCGGTTGCGTAAGGACCTGTCCTGCAAAAGAGATGTTTGCAATCCATTTTGAAGAGAGGCGCGGCTCCAGAGTGAGTGAAGCTGCAGACCAATACCTATATGGACACGTCAGTCACTTCGTTGTCCCTAGGATCGCAAGTACACACACCCGGCAACGAGCTCGGGACAAGCTGCGGTTATCTTGAGCGCCAGCTCTTGTTGCCGAGGATCCTCGTTCACTTTCAGCGCTCGCAATACGTTGGCCAATATTTTATTGTATATCTTGCTCGCGTATACACCCTTTTGTCGAGTGTCGTCTTCTCGGTTGGCAGCTGCGTCCTCGTCAGTCTCACGAGGATACCACCCGCGGTCTCTGAAACAAATCCCTTGACCAGGATGCGTGCATATAGCCAAAAGGAAGTGATGAACGATATCGGCTGGAACATGTTCCCCACCACCCCTTTCTGCAGCGGCACGATCATACAACTTCAAAAGCTAGCACATGCTCAGAACACGCTGGTTGATACCAAGGAAAACGAGGAATGCTCACGTGCGAGATGGTCGCTTCGCTAAACACACCTAGCTTCGTGGTTCGCTTGATTTTCGGATCTGACCAAACGCCCTCCCAACAGACCTGGAGAACCTTTTGTATAACGGTGTAATGGTCCTGAACCAGGCCCTTGAATATGCTCATGAACACCTCGCGACGCTGCTCCAGGAATGCGGCCTTGATCGATGCCGCTGTATCTCGGTCGAACATAGATAAGATGAACAAGACATAGTACGTGCGAATGTCTTCTCTGTCCGATTGAGTAAGTTGAGCTGGCGTCGCAAGTGGGGCTTACCAGGTCGGTCGAGGATGTCGTCACTTTCGCTCTCCTTTCCCCTTCTGCGCATGTAGAGCATTTTGGATAGAGCCTATGCTAGATCAAGTCACCGTATGGTGTATCAACACGGTACCATACCTTGTGGTCCCAGGGAAAAGCTTCAAAGACCGACTTTCGTTCCCGTCCACTCCCGAAGGTCGAAATGGAGTGGAAAAGCTTGAGCGTGACGAGAATCAACTCGTTATGGTTCCCACTGATGTAAGAATTCAACTTTCGTAACCATGATGGAGAGAGGAGCGTCTTGATGATGGGGACACCGTAAGGGTGATCTGGGAGATAATGCGAGAACAGTGAGATCAATGAAGAAAATAGGGCGGTGATGAGAGCCTGTATCGACATCTGCAAGATATTTAGTTAAACGAAGGGCACCAACATAAGCACATACGTCGTCGACTACTCCCCAGATATCGAAGAGTTCCCGAGCAGCAGGGGAGCTCTCCATCCAACGTTTGGCCAAAGAGAGACGTTCATCTTGGGGGGCTACAACTTCGCCTGGTTTCAAGGATAGCCTGGATCGTAACGCAAAGAGGGCTATACAGTGGTTGAGAAACGAGACCATGTTCATAATCAGACACGAACCTTTGAAAAGTGCATTAGGACTCTGGGTAGTGTGAAGGGCTTGCTTTATGTCATGTGCATTGGTAAATGTGGGTATTTGAGAGTCAAGCTTGGCCTTTTTGTTAGGTGGACCATTTGGAGGCATCGGTAAAAATCGCACGGCGGTTGTTTGGATCCAAAGCCTTTGCCAAACAACACCCAAAGTGTCTAGTTGATGCAATCAATCGATCATCATCAGTGAAACGTTCCGCGTGTTGTCGCATACAAGCGCAGTCAATTTGCAGGAACGCGGCAAGTACGGGGCTAGTATTGACAAAACAACATACATGACATCTACTGTCTACAACCGCCATGTCGAGCTGAAGCTGTAATGACATGCTACCATTGCGACACCTCAGTTGTATGAAGGCGTCTTTGATGCACTCCAGGGTTGTTTCGTCCACTCTACTTGGCCATGGATGCCCATCGTACACTGGATTCCGTACACAAGCGGCTTGCGTGGGGCCCGGATTCGAAACGGCGACTCATGATTCATTGATTAACTGCCAACAACAGCGATCGCATGCATAACCCAAGTCACGCATCAAGCGGGGGATGAGAACGTGAAACTCACTCATCCCAGTGACACCTCGAATCGTCCTCGGAATCCGGATACAACTCTACTATCAACCCGGTCTTCCCTTCTGCAATCGATCGCTGCACGCCACAACGACGGGGCGCCGTTTACGCGATAGGAATAGATAGTGTTCGACTCACTAATGCCCTTGCCTCGAAGAAGCTTTTTTTTTTTTTTACAAAAAAAGGATGACGACAGTTGGCACTAGCGATGTCGAAAGCCGCGCTACTCCGAGGTGAACCATATAATTAACACTGCTAACTGTTTCAGGTCCAAGTTGAAACGATTAAAATCACCCCGCGTTTGAAGCGTCTATGGACGCCCACTTCCCTGATCATCTTATCGATAAGGATCATGAACATGATTTTGATCCCGCTGGGACAACTGAAGAGCTGTATGTGTTCAGCGCTCATATCTCATTGCATAGAGACCATTGACCGGTCGTAGCGGATGCTGCAGTCATCCTGACACACCATGCCAATCTGAGGGCACCCAAGCGGCGCCGCAAGATCTCAATGAGGACTAGCCCACAGCCGACGAGGCTGTACGACTTCTACTTCGCCAGTAGTCCCGGTCAGGTGGGCCATCTTGTGGACCATTCCCGACGGAGATAGCAAAAGTCGTATTCATAAAGCTTATCGATGAGCCTCGATAACCCCGTGTCATTCCGACCACTTCGGAATCTAACGAGAGAAATGCCGTCGCGGCCGTACAGCAGCTCCGTCCCGATCTTGAGACTCTTAGAGAACGCGTACTCACTTGAGATTAAATATCTGATAACGAACTTTCCAAGTGTTATGTCATGTACAATCCCCGAATCGCGCGACTCCCGCTTCAAAGCTCAGATGTCTCGTACATACTAGTTCCGCTGCGCAGCGGCCATTACTTACCGTTCAATTCAGATACGACCCTTCAATACATTGTCTTTGGCCTGAATGAATCATCCGGTTCATTCCGACAAACCGCATGGGGTGGTTCAACCTTTTAGCAAGTACTACTAAGTCACTTATAGTACCTACAACGCTAAGCGACTCATCCCCACTGGCATACTAGTACTACTAGTAAGTCCTCAACTCATCCCTGGGTCTAGACTATACTTATCTACATTGTCTACAATGGACCCTTCAATGTAGTCGTTAGTTTGAATAAATCATCCGCGCCACCACATCGGTAGCTGATCGTATGATACATACTTTCTGACGATGTCACCGTGGCGAGTCGACATAACGTTTCCGATCACAAGCTACGAAGAATAATTTATGGTATAGCGTGCGGAGGTTTTGGATCAACCGACCAAACCTCGGAAGCGCCACCCTACTCGTGCATGCGGCGCCGTGCGACCACGACAAGAAGGTTTTCGGTTTCGTTTTTTCATTCATCCCCGCTAGGGGTTCGGCCATGGTGTCCATACCAGCGATGCATGGATGATGATGGCACAGTGCCGTCCGAGCCACCGCCCATGGAGGTTTGATCATGGACACATGAACAGCTCCGCGCCGAGAAGCACGGCGGCGGCGGAGCCCGTCACGTTTCGGTTCGGGGTTCGGTTCGCCGTTTTGCGCGAGGGCGAGGCGTCGGACGCCCGTCCAGCTGGCATCTGTCACGACCTCCAAATTGTGTCAGGTTTGGTTCCCGCGCGCGTTAGTTCCTCGCCCAAGGCACGAAGTTAAGCGACGCATCAGTATGTATATTGGTAAATGAAAGCAACATTGTCTGAAGCGACTGAGTGCTCGTGTTTCAAGGGACTTCGCCGACGTTATCGCGGGTTGTTTTATGTACAGAGGAAAAAAAAAAAAGATTCTACCATTTGATTACTCCAAGTCGCGACCGACTCCAGCTCCAGCCACGGAAGGCATTGACAAGTATACTACATGGTGGTCATTATTAACCAAAGAGAAAAAAGGAAAAAAAAAAGTGTATGTAACATGAACGATGGGAGCAAAAAAAGGAGTGTTGGAGTGTCAATGGAAAACCTTAAGCAAGCAACATTAGGGTACATTCGAGCTAAACGCTTCAGCCGCCCCCACCGTCCGGTAAGCTATGAGCTCACACAACCTCGGGACTCTTGACGTCAGCGCTCGATGCAGAGTACTGCTAGCCTCACGTGAGTCCAGCAAAATGCCTGCCTTCACATTACTTACCTCGTCTCGAACGTATTCTTGCGTAGTGTCGATCTTGATGGAAATATTGTTTGGCGCACGCTGATGAGATGATGAGACCCTGCTCACTATTCAACCGGGAAACCTACTCTTGATGACGTTGCCACCATACTGTGGTTCGTCTTTTGATGTACACCCTGAAGAGAAAGCGACATTTCGTCGCTGCGAGACCCGTCCCTCAACCCATTGCGGGCATTCAGGGTCGCAAGAAGAGAATTGCAGTACACTGAAGGGCAAGACGTCGATCAAAATTCGATGTAGATGCCCAAAACAAGAGTACGTACATCTGCCGAGGCAGAAGTAAAAAGCGATGTAGATAAACGTGTCAGGCCACACAGAAATCTACCAAAAAGATTGTCAGCCAATGGATAATCTCGCCAGCCACGCGACAATGCTTACAGAAATGAGTGAAGCGACGGCACAGATACTGACTCGACGCGATCAGCAGCATGCTCCACCACCGGATCAGAAGCTCACCTAGTCAAAAGACCGGTGTTGATGCTGAACACGATCTAGACCACGCTCGTCTCTCACAAAAACAAACTCCATCGACTTGGACACTTACCAACTTGTTGATCATTGTGTCGGATCTGACGATGGTTGTTCAGAATGAATGTTGAGTGTGCACGTGGAGATACTCACCTCCGGAAGCCAGTTCGCGATCGCTGCAATAGCGTGCAGAGGAGCGCAGCGATAAGGACGTCCCCTGCTGCGGCGACGGCATTGACCGACATTGAAAGACCCTGGGTGTGTGATCAGCTGGCTGATTATGGGACTAACATATCTTGTTACCTTGAGTGTAGACAGCTCCAGGAACGTTTGGAAGGGTAAACTAAGCGGGCATGATGAAAACTCGAATGAAACAACATATGAAACCGCAACATACGCCTTGGCAGAGTAGACTAGGCAGTGACGCAACTGTCAATACTGATCAACGGCAAAATCATCTGAGACCCACCTAGAATCAAAACTATCGACATGGCAGTCTCAGTGCGGGGAATACCAACCTAGAAGCACCCAACTCACCGAATTCACCAGCGACCAATCCCATCTAGGAGAATAAAAATGAGAAATTACGTTGTGTGTTGCGAACTGGCCAACTTACCACGGAGCCAGTGGCAAGCAAGCTCTTATTGCTGACTGTGAAGGGACTCAGTGGTGAAGCCCAACGGAAAAGGATAGATACGCACGCCTGTAAACG
>JBBPRT010000337.1:0-13317 GCA_038093175.1 Boletus hoseneyae
CCGGCCCTAGAGTACTTATCTCACACCTGCCCTAAAGGCATCCTTACATATATATACCGTACCCTGTACTCTAGATACCTCCAGTCTATTCACTTGGTTCTTACCCGGTTCCTTACGTCTGAACCGCCTGAGCATCCACAGTGGAGGGCTATTCCCCTCTTGCCTGTTATGCCACAGTAAAAGGCTCCTTACGCCGTCTCGGTACTCCTCGCCATCGCCTTCCACCATCCCCTTGATGGGGTTCGCCATTATATTTATGGTTGAAGTGATGCTCCGCAACAAGCAGCAGAGTGATCTCCATGGCCCAAAGGGCAGAGATCCAATAGTGCCTGTCCCACTTCAACTTTTGTGGATACACAAGGCACATTTTTGAACCAGTTTACAAAATTGTATAATCTTGCATCATATTGCCATAGAGTGGACACACAGTCATGTCCATCTAGGACAGTCTAAAGCATATATTCAATCATATGTCAACTGGATTCCAACATAGAGCTTACCAGTGCATCACAGGCTCTGCTTGTCATGGATAGAATTGCAGAACCAGCAGATAGTCCAGATACATTACCTGGTTCAATATGAGCATTTGAGTGAGGGAAATAGGAGTGAAATTTACATTGCCACTTATTGCCAGACTCCAACAAGCTGGCTACATCTGTAACCATCCGATTACCAAATGGTTTTTTGTCCCACTCAAGAGAGAGCTCCTCTGGAAGGATGCATATAATGACCTCAACAGCAGTAGTGGGAGGTGCTGTGCTGTGGGGTGAAGGAGTGATCTGAATGAACAACCATACTGTAGTAGTTATAGTGTATGCAGTAATACTTACAAAAGAAAGGGATGATTCCATGTTACTGTTCAACCACACTTTGATAAATTTCCGGAACATGTTATCTTGGACACATCATCAACACGAATGGTGACACGGATGTCCTGTTTAGGAAGTTGGGTCGAGATATTCAGTCGAGAGACTACAGTAAAACAGTGAGAATACAAGAGCAAGCTGGTGAGTCAGCGAAAACATACCTGTGATTGGAATGTAGTGTTGTCAGAGTGGTTCTGGCTCATTGTAGATATACAAACGAAGACAGCTGTGGGAAAGAGTGGGTGGAGAATCAGATGTTGGTGGAGATGAGGGCAAGTAAACGCGATGTGGAGGAATTGCAGGTGATGAAACAAGAGTGAGAGAGATGGGATAGAGGTTCAGGTGGGTAAGATGATGATGGGATGGGCGAAGCTATAGGGGAATTTGGGTGGCAACGAGGCAGACGCACTCCAACTTAGTGGTATGGCAATGGGCGTGGGGGAGTCTGAGGTAGCGAGGGTTGAGTGAGATGGGATCACGTAACAGGAGCAAGTGCTGGGAGCTTCAGTGCGAAGCAATGGAACGATGGGGGACAGGACGATGGTGACGGAGGTGGGGCAGGTTGAGCTTCCGGTGAGGCAAGGCTGAATACAGCAACGCCCCGAGACGGGATGGAACCCAGTAAACTGTGGCGGGATGGATGAGCTTTTGGAGCAAATCTATAAACCAAGGAGTGTGATGGGGAAGGCAACAGGAGAAATGACAAGGGGGGAGGGTAGACGGGGAACGGGATTGGATCAGGCAGGAAGAGAGCAAGAGGACGAAAGCAAGAGGACAATAGCCTTGATGGCAACAGTAGGCGAGACCAAAGTGTGACAGGTAGAGTGCAATTGAGGAGGCAATTAAGGACAGGGAGAGGGCAGACAAGAGGAGGACTGAGACGGGACTAGCACAAGAAAAGCTAGTCAGATAAGAGACCAAGACTAAAACGGAACTTGCATAAACTCACACAAAAAAGGCAGACCCACAGCGAAGACGAACAGGCGTGAGATTGGGGAGTGATGGATCGGGAATGGCGGATGAAGGGGCAGGAGCAGTGGCTCAAAACTCAGGTGAGAACAAGACGAGAGGTTGCAACAGTAGGAGAGGTTGAGATGACGACAACCTGTGGGGAGAGGAAAGGTTGTGGCTGATGGGGAGACGCCAAGGCGAGAGCGGCGGAGGGCAGAGGAAATGCTAGAGTGAACGGAAGATAGGCAGAGAAGCACTGTGCATAAGAGGAGGTAAGGTGGTAGTGGATGCGACGGGGGGACAGGCACCTCAATATAGAACAACCCGGTGTTCCATGGATGAGCCGGGGATAGAATTCCTATGGTCTCCATGTAGCAATACTGAGTTTTCCTTGCATATTAGGAAACTCCTGGCGCACAGACTGGGTTCACACTTCCTAATGTGCGTCAGATATTAATAGAGAAAATGCCGTGCTACTTCCTACAAATGTTGGTATTTGAGAGAAGGTACAGGGTGGATATGAATGGTAGGAAGAGTACCTTTCGTCTCTGTGTACCATCTCGACAACAGGTACATCGGCCCTGCATAGAAGGCCGACTACAACACTGAATTGGGTGAAATGGCCACTGCACTCTTTAAATGATTCATACCTCGAGAAATCCAGTGAATACATGCCAGGCCATCGTGTATGCCAGCGAAGTTTCTTGTGATCTACAACCAGGTGTAAGCAACATGCTGAGATCTCAGAGAAGACAAAGTTAACTCCAGTTAGCGTAGTCGTCAAGTTCCATGTAACAAGACAGTCTTGAAATCACGAGGGTGCAATCAATCCATTTGACGCCGCCTAAATCACGCATAATGCAAAAACCTTGAAATATTGCCAGAGATCTAAAGCAACTTCGAGCTTGAGCCTGATTTTTCTCGTCCATTGACGTAAAGCAAAGCGACGTGGTGTCTAAGTGAACTGCTGCATCAGCTTATGCACTGTCCCCGACTCTGTATTTCCCGTTACAAATCGTAGCTGCACGCGTGCGCCAAGTCCCGGACTCCCATGTAAGAGCAGAGACTAGTGAAATTTTGTAAGCCCGACCGGACTCGCAGCATGGAGACAGAAGAGAACTCAGCAACGAGGCCTGCGGGTGCCATCAGGCACAGAATTGACGAGATATGGATGTGGTGCGGAGGAGATAAGCAATATTGGGAAAATAACCTGGTTGGGGAGTTCCCATGTGATGGCACCGTGCACATGATCAAGATAAGCACTGCTGGGTGTATGGCATGGCACAGGATAGCACCAGACAGAAGCAGCAAAGGACGATTGTTCTCGCTTGAGCGTCCAACTCTAATCACGGTCGTATCTAGCTCATACCCACCAGCAGCTCCCGGTTGTGGCAGCGCTGCGATGGGGGATAGGTTGAACACCGTCAACGAGCATCACTCGGAGAGTGAATACCTGACATTGGCCACCTCGGTCTTGCAACTCGGCGCATACCGTCCGGACACAGCCTGGGCTATTGTCTGCCGTGAGACTGCTGTTTACTAGGTATGCGCGATTGCAATTCTTCCAGTTCCATGGCATGCCTCACCGTATTGCTTGGTTACACATTGGAGACCCCAAACAATTTTTGCGTCTCTTCATAGTAATGACTTCGTAGGTTGGGTTGCGAAGAAAGCCACCGTTCATTCCAACCATGCGATCAACTGGGGCGCCCAAATGGGGGGCAACGTGGTACGTGGGGTTCAGAGTAGATGTAGCTGCATTGATCCTGAGCACTGGAGACCAGGCGTTGGTTGGAGAGCGAGTCCATCGTAGCGTGTCGGAGGTGTGGGTGATGAGTCCTCGCTTGAGCAGGACATACCAAACGATGATGCAGAAACAGCAGACGCAAGGAAGACTGTTTATCTCATCTCTCTTCGTATGGAACGGGCTACTCCCTGCCTATGCGTTCTGGCACATCGGCGACATTTACTAGGGTCAAACATATCCAATTGCGGGCAACAAGAGTGGTGAACACGGTGACAGGGAGGGTAATAATTTTGGGTGACCAGATGCCATGACGGTGTGCAAGTGAGGAACGGGTGTGCTGGCTCCAAAAAAAAAAACACAGCGACTCAGTGGTAATATATTCCACACTCCCACGAGTGGTACTGTTTCTGGCTGAGAAAGCGGGCATCCAGACACCAAGCATAACATTGGCATGAACATATGTGTATTGTGGTGAATCAAGACCCGCAACTCTGGTCCAGTTTGTAACGTTTCCAGTGGTACTTACGATAGTACACTAATACAGATAACGGAACCCCATTCTACGTCTCACAGCCTCTTCAAACGTAATCCCCCCCAACTTGGCAGCCTCCTCGATTCGTTCTCGTTCAGGTCCATGGATCACATTCAGCTCTTCACGTTCCATCCGTTTGTTCTCCCGCACGAGCAACACGCGGATGACTGGGGTTTCCGGCTGAGGTCAGTCATACTGTGAAGCATCTCGAATTGAAACCAGATCCACACCAAAACTAAGGACGCTCGCAAACGCAAGCGCACAGAACGAAATGATCATCGATTGGTGGTACTGGGGACCCCAACTCGATTTCCAGATGTAGGATCCCATACTATTGAGAGATCGTCTGTGAGATGGATGGAAATTCGCGAGACGGATTGTGCGGCAACGCACAGATTTCCTAGGTTTCCAAACCCATTCACGAGGCTGATGGCTGCAGATCGTTTGGCTGGCGGTCGAGGGATGGAATTCGCTACCCACACCAGCGTCAGTGCACACCCTAATGTAACGCGCGCAAGGATCAGGTTAAAATAACAGAGAAGGGAAATACATACCGCAATCGGCAGTTGTCATTAGGAACAGCGAGAAGTATCTCCCAGACGTATTCATCGTAGAGAGTGAGATGGTATAACCAACCATAGCGACCCACCACCAGACAGTCTGGTGGAAGAATCGTTCCCCGGTAATGTCTTATGCATACAAGTTCGTGAACACAGTATGTTGTAGGTGAGGTATAAGCCGCTTACCAGCATGTCGGGAATTGATGAGGGTCACGATAGCTGCAAAGACCCACGGTGGACTGACCAGACGTACTGCATGAGTGCCAAGAATGTGTGACGCCATAATACGTACGCTGCCAGCAGCAATGTGTCCATCGTCGAGTAGCCACGAGTGGCAGTCAACCTGATGGCAAGAACATGTAACCTCAATCAGAGTTTCCCATTCACGAAGCACTTACGTCGGAAAGAAGTTGGCGAAACTGAGTCCCAGGATTTCAGAACAAAACATGAGCATGAAGATTGGGACCTTGGGATCTTTGAGTGCCAGCTTCAGCCCTTCAAAGAATCTACAAGTGCAATCAACATCAGGAAATTCAGGATGACATGGATGACATACGAGGCTTCTCGAGAATCCTGATCGGCTTCACCAGCATCTTCTGCAAGTCGGATTTGTGCCAGATGTCTCTCCGCGGGAGTTAACCACCTTGTATTATTTGGCTACGAAGAACAATTTAGAAACTTTCACAAATGTACCGGTCGGACCCTCCGAGCCGGGACGTACATAATCCGGAAGCAGCCACCTAGGTTCCGTTAAGAGAAATAGAAATGGGCAAGTATTACGAGCATTCGACGTACGTGGCCAGAAAACCGATGAAGACTGTGATAGCGCCTTCGATATAGAATAGCCTGTGTTCAAGGTGGTCAGCTAACATGCTTGCTAAACAGTGACGAATTATACCATCTCCATGCTGCGATGCCCCTCGCGCCGTTCAAGGTTCCGAGAATACCTGCAGCCCACAACTACATGCAAAAACGGAATCAAGGATACAATGCAAGGCCAGAACATGGACAGGCTTACACTGCCAAAAGCACTGGAGGTAAGCAGCCCGGCGAAGAGAATAGCAGATCTGAAAGCTAGCTCCTACATGGGGACAGATCTGTCAAAATGTACAATGCGACTGGTGTAACACAAACCTTCCTTGTATACCATCTTGACAAAAGATACATGGCACCAGGGTAGAATGCAGCCTGAAATGGCATCTCATATCAGTCGACCTTGTCTCGGTGGATTTCGTCGACTTACCTCCGGTAACCCAATAAAGACACGACATGCCATGATACCAGCGAAATTATGCGTGATACCGGTAAGAGCACTGGTCAAGCCCCACAGAATGACACAAGTACTGATATAAAGGCTCGGTCTAACAGCGTCAACGGCTGGCGTTACGCGGTCATTCTATCTTGTACGAAAGTGACTGACCTTGAGACGTAATTAATTGCCTCAAAATAGTTTCAACTCCTGCAACGAACGGGATGTTAAGTTGCTTACCATATTGGACGGAATCTGTGCTGGACAATATGATGCGTACAGGATGGCCACGACGGTATCATACTGAACATCTGCCACCTTGGTGAATCCCTACCTTCATGAATGTGTGAAAACATACCCGACAGGCCCAAATCGATTTGTAAACCTTGCAACCGCGCAGAAGTGACGGCGACGCGCTACAACACCACACCCAGGTCGATTGTCAGAACGCGTAGCCCGTTGCACCCCACACGTAACGCACATCGATATAGTTCATCAAAAAAATGGCAACGATGGTAGGTAGTAACCGAAGATCGAGTTTCCGAACAAGCTGCCGTTCGGCAGCTTGTCGCGCGTCCAGGGCGGTACCTTCCTTGTACGACTCGCATTTCTGCTGGGGGTCGATCGACATGGTGAATACGAAAGGGAGAAGTGATTTTAAGCCCGCATGTCCTACTATAAGAGACACTCGGATGCTATAAGTCGTGGTTAGGCATTTAAGCATCAATACCTACATACATAGCCATGTAGCTTGAATGTTCCACCGCGTGGAGCTCGGTCGCGAAAGCGCAACTAAGTGACCTTCTCTGGTGAGCATATCAATGGTGTTTTTTGTTCCTGAAATTGCATCTGAGCGTCATGATGTTTTTGCTATATTTCGAAGATCACAATTTCAGAAAACAAAAGACGAGACCTCGAGAGCGGATCACTGACTTGAAACGCGCATAGTCACGGCACTTACAAGTGTCGGGATTTTCCGTACACAATATCATCTGCTTCCCGTGTTCACCCGAATTTCTGCACTGAGAGTACTAGGTTCACGCGCACGGGTGTTAATACGACCGTGTGGCTGAACCTTCTTCCCCGCACAACGAGAGATGCGAGTCCTAGAACCGGTTCTTAGATGTTGCGACGGCATCTCAGATCTCAATCTTGGCCCTCAACTTCAAATCAGGAGGTGCAGGTATTGACGTTACCGCTTGATGCTCTTTCGTAGGCCTGTCCTCCAATCAGAGCTCTCAAAAGTCGATAAAAAAAAGGGAATCAAGAGTCCTACAAAAAAGTTTTTTCTTGAAGACTGCCAGTGGTCAGGACTGGTCAGGACCACTTTTCTGCTGAAGCGCTTGGCGGCGTTGCATGCGATCTATCTCCATTCCCCGTATATGACAATCTGTTACGTCCACGTGCATGATGGAGGAATATATGCCTCCGCGTGGTAAGGATCCCGAGTTTCAGAATGACGCCAAAGAGGATCAAAAACAGCGCATCAAGCTTGTGATCATTCTGGGCCCGGATTCTACGTAGCCGATATGGTAGCAATGTGTTCCACGTCCGCCGATCAACTCATTATAATAGCTGGGGTGGAGTGGGAGAGGAATACCGCTTTATAGCCTGATCTTGTTCATTTGATAGTGAATCGACAATTAACTTCAACTCCATAGTGGTGGAGTAGCGGTGGGCAGAATTCAATTTGGATGCGGAAGCGGCTACCAATCACCTGATGCTGAGAACCAACAAGGAACTGGTGCAACCTTCAAAATTTCAAAGCCGGGTGTTGCCGGATGGGTAAAGTTGTCGGAGGCAGGCCACATCACTTCTGCCGGTTACTAGTACAGATAACGGAACCCCATCCTGCGTCTCACAGCCTCTTCAAACGCGATGCCTTCCAACTTGGCGGCCTCCTCGATCCGTTCTCTTCCAGGTCCATGGACCACATCCAACTCTTCACGTTCCATCCGTTTGTTCTCCCGCACGAGCAACATGCGAATGACTGTGAAGTTTCCAGCGGGGGTCAGTCAGACCCCTTGAAGCATCTCGAATTGAAACCAAATACAGACCAAAACTGAGGGTACTCGCAAACGCGAGCGCACAGAGCGCAATGATCATCGACTGATGGTACCCGGGACCCCAACTCGATCTCCAGATGTAGGATCCCATTCTGTGAGAGCAGTCAATACACACATGCGGGGAAGAAGGCACAGCGACGTACACATTCCCTAAGTTTCCGAACCCATTCACGAGGCCGATTGCCACGGACCGTTTGGCGGGAGGTCGAGGGACAGTATTGGTCAACCACACCACCAACAGTAGACTCCCTAACCACAACACATGCGCAAGCAAAGTTAGAAAAGGGTGAAAAAGGTGACGACAGTGCAAGTGAACATATACCATTATATCCACAAGCCATGAGGAATAATGAGAAGTATCTCCCGGCCGTACTCATCGTTGACAGAGAGATGATGTAGCCAACCATGACCACCCACCACCAGCCAGTCTGGTGGAAGAACCGTTCCCCAGTGACGTCTACATCCATGCGTTCATCAGTTCAAATGGTCTTGTTATGGTGGAGGTAACAGTTGCTTACCAGCATGTCGCGCATTGATGAGCGCCGCAAGGGCTGCCAAGGCAAACGGTGGGCTGACCAGTAACTAAATAAGTGCTAATATATATATATACGAGACAATAATACACACGCTGCCATCAGCAAAGTGTTTGTCGTCGAGTAGCCAAGAGTGGCAGTCAACCTGAATGTGACCATGCGTGACCTCGAACACACGAGTTACCATTCACAGAACTTACGTTGGGAAGAAGTTGGAGAAACTGAGTCCCAAGACTTGAGAACAAGACATCAACATGAAAATCGGGACCTTGGGATCCCTGAGTGCCAACTTCAACCCTTCAAAGAACCTACGAGTGCAATCAGCGTCAGGAACGTCAGGACGACACAGATGACGTACGGGGCATCTTGAGAATCTTGATCAGCTTCACCAACATCTTCGGCGAGTCGGACTTGGGCCAAGTGTCTCTCCTCGATAGTTAACCAACGGGTATTGTTCGGCTACAAAGGAGAGTTCAGGAACTTCTCCGAAATACATATACCATCTAGGGGGCTCAGGACATACAAAATCTGGCAGCAACCACCTAAGGTGTTTCGTTCAAAAGGATGAAAACGAGCAGCGCGTACAAACGTACATGGCCAGGAAACCAATGATGATCGTGATAGCGCCTTCGATATAGAATAGCCTGTGTTCAGTGGTAAGGGTGGTCAGATCATGTACTCGGTATGAATAGCAACCGCTCGTACCATCTCCATGCCGCGATGCCCATCGCCCCGTTCATGGTTCCGAGAATGCCTGCAGCCCACAACTGGGTACAACAAAGGGATCAGGCACCCAAATGGAATAGTGGAACACCTGAGATGCTCACACTACCGACAGCATTGGCGACAAGAAGTCCGGTGTAAAAAATAGCATATCTGAAAGCTAGTTCCTACATGGGCACAGATCTGTCAAGATGTACATGCAGCTGGTGTAACACAGACCTTCCTTGTATACCATCTTGACAAGAGATACAATGAACCAGGGTAGAATGCAGCCTGAAATGACATTCCATATGAGTCGACCTTATCTTGATTTCATCGCCTCACCTCCGGTAACCCGATAAAGACACGACATGCCATGATACCAGCGAAATTATGCGTAATACCAGTAAAAGCACTGGTCAAGCCCCACAGAATGACGCAAGTACCGATGTAAAGACTCGGTCTAACAGCGTCAACGGCTGGCGTTACGCAGCCACTCTATATTATACCGAGGACGGCGACTAACCTTGAGACGTAATTAAGAGCCTTGGGATGGTTTCAATTGTTGCACCAATAGAGATGCTGAACTGCTTACCATATTGGACGGAATCTGTGCTGGGCAATATGATACGTAGAGGATGGCCACGACTGTATCATACTGCACATCTGTTGTGCTAATGAGCTCATATGCCTCATAGGCGAGTAAGAACGAACCCGACAAGCCCAAATCAGTCTGTAAACCTTGCAACCGAGCAGAAGTGATGGCGACCCGCTATAATGCCACACAGGTCGGTTGTCACGATGCGCAGCCCGTTGCACCACAGACGAAACGTACATCAATATAGTTCATCAAGTAGATGATGACGACGGTAGGTAGTAACCGAAAATCGAGTTTGCGGACAAGCCGCCGTTCCGCAACTTGTCGTGTTTCCGCCTGCAGCACTTCTTGATCACCGTCGCTGTTCACGGTGACCACAGCGGTATCTTCCTTGTACGACTCGCGTTTCTTCTCTGGGCTGATCGACATGGTGAATACGAGGGGAGGAAGGGGAGTGGTGGTTTTCGGCTTATTTGATCTAAACCCACCAGATTATAAGGGCACTCAGATGCCGTCAGTCATAGCTGGCACTTGAACTCGTAATATTCTAGACTCCGGGTCCTCATGCTCATCAATTACAACGCGGTGCATTTGTTTCAATCGTGTGGATTCAAAGTCCGCTTCCCAGAGCAAGATCGCAGCAAACGGGATGATGAGATCAGGAATAACTGATGATTGAAGGTGGCCAGACCGGAAAAGCGGAGGCAAAGGGACCGCAGCATTAAACACGCTGGTCAAGCAAAGAAGCCGATCAGCCCGAGCTAGATGGGGTGGGGTTGTGTTTCAACTTGCCGTAACGGTGGAGGTAGGACGGTTGTGTTAACGGAGATGGACGGAGGAACTACTGGTAGGAACTTTGCGAACTGCAATTATTACTCCCGAGGAGCAATGGCAATAGCCGGATCTCCCGGTGATCGCGATTTTTCCCTCCTGTCGTGACGCTAGTCCCCTGCTGCATGTTGTCCTGCTTGGGGACTTCGTGATTTTCGAAGTTAGACAGTCCCCGTGCAAAGTGCGCCATTCATTAATGGCAGCAGCCCACAAGACGTCACGTGACAAGCTGCAGTACTTGGGTGAGCGCGCAGTGACTCCTTCGTCGACACAATGGCGACATGCTGGCACAATCGAGACCTTGGCATCGTCCCGTGCGACATCCACTCACGAAAGCTCATTTCCTCTGCTGTTTCGAGAATGGATCGACAATCAGCGAAATCCAACTCGGACACGAAAGCGACTACCAATCACCAATCTGAGAGACTTGCCAGTGACCGTTGTGACCCTGATTGCCACGACTTTCGATGCTGAGATGTGTGGGCTGTCCGAACGCCGATCGATTGAGTTCAGGACTTTTGTCGATCCACTGGCAGTGTGTTCAAAAAGTTCGAGTTCAAGTTCAACGGTGCCGCTGCTACGAGTAGTGTTAGTATATCATGAACTTGTCCGCAACTAGCTCAGTCTCGCTGCCTGGCGGATGGATGGATTGTGTTTCAGATCATTGGAGGAGTAATAAAAAGTATACTAAGTGAGATCAAGCAAGATAAACATGCTCAGGCTGTGCAACACACAGTGTGGCTCAGAAAGTCAATGAGTTTGTGCCGTGCGCGGCTGGCATTTTAAATCTGTCGGCGCCTGAATTTCGGAAACGCCCGTGACAAGTTCTCTCGCCGCGCGCGGCTGATATGGCGGGGATTGAACCTACTTTTACGACGGAGTTAGAATTCCTCCGAATCTCCCTCCCGCCCTTACCGCCGCCCCTTCCCGCTCTTCCCGCCCCTCGTCACCACTGTTGGGTACTCATCCAAATCGTCAAATTGTCGCCCGTCTGGCCTCTTTTCGCCGCTTCTCTCCTGGCCGATTGCGCACCCCGTCAACCTCCCTGAGTCCCTGTCAGCGAAGGTTCAATCCCCGCCATATCAGCCGCGCGCGGCAAGAGAACTTGCCTTATCACGGGCGTTTCCGAAATTCAGGCGCCGACAAATGTCAGCCGCGCCCGGCACAAACTCACCCATACTTGGCAACAAACTCACATACAAACCTGCACCCAAACCGGCCGGACGCCGTGTGCCTACAGCTTACAAAAGACTGCTCCCTTGAACCCGGGATTGTTGCAGGTTTCACTGCATCTTCTTGAACCATTGGCTGAGTATTTGTTCTGCTTTGGTTTGCTCTTGCTGTAACTTGTTTGGTGAACAAGGTCAGGAACCATCACATCAGTTTCTTCTTTTTTAATCTATTTGCGAGGTATCTGTCAATGGTAACCACCTCGGTGCTGGCCCCCAGACACTCGGCACAAGGCACGAAACCCCTGCCGCTGAAGAGGCACCCAGGCTTAATTCAGAGTGCGACGACGGAGAAATGGTTATGCCGATTCTCGGGTCGCCTTGATACCTCTTCGGAGCTTGACGTTCGGCGGTATGCTTCATACGCCGATGTATTGAATGTCGCTGAGCAACTACTTATTTCTTACTACTGGGAACGTATAGATACGATCTCTCTGCGTTCGGCGTCTACGAGAGACAAGTGCGACGCGAGTACGAAGTACACGGCGTATTGCTTGGCTTCTCGTGGCGTTGGACGACTGGTAGACAGAGCCTTGATTATTCTCAGTTGGATCCACCGTTAGTCAACAGTCCGGCACGATGACCGCGGGTGCGACCACCTCGGCCATTCATCCATTTATCTTAAAGCCTAGCGTCCCCATCGCCGAGGTCGACCCTACCTGCAGTCTTTCTTCTCACTGCGTATCGTGACTGGTGGCGCTCACATCAAATCCCGTCCCCTGCACAGAAATGTCTCATCTTTTATTTTGGCCCACCACCACCTTTTTCTACCCCGTTGGAAACACATCTGCGGTCTGTTTGACCGAATATTTACCCCCTGAAGGCAAGGCGGACATGCTGCTTGTTGCTTGTGGGGACCCTCGACATATCTTGTATACCGTCTACGCCAATGAAACTAGTTCCCTGTCGGGTATGTGTCATTCCATGCTAGACCTGTTGACATTACTTACCTGACGACGCCCCAGATTTGCGGAATTTTGACATTACTTGCTGCGATATGGATGCCGCAGTACTTGGTGAGCTCGTTCATTTGCCACTTCTCCTCTCTTGAACATGCCCACTGATCTATCATAGCACGCAATGCGTTGCTGTTCACCCTTCTCGCCGATGATGGCGTTCCGGACAAGTTAGACACCTTGTGGAATCTCTTTTACCACATGTTCGTCGACCAGCGCGCACAGTCCATGCTGTTCGAACAATGTCGTAAGCTCATCCCCTTGGCGGAGAGCACGGAGACCTGGAGAGCTGGCCCATATGGCCACTTTCTCACTACGTGCGATGCAACGACGCTGGCACAGCTTCGGCGCATTTGGACCGCGTACCTCGATACAGCCAGCTTCTCCTCGAAGGAGGTAAAGCGCTTTGAGCAGCACTTCACCGAAGGCCTGAAGCAAATGTCGCGAAAGCTGGGACGCAGAGGGACGACGACTGCGACTCGTTCCGCAGGACCCCT
>JBBPRT010000338.1:0-13310 GCA_038093175.1 Boletus hoseneyae
TCACGTGATCCTAAAGAGAGTTAAGTCAGGTGACTTGGTCACGTGACTGTGAAAGTAAAAACGACTAAGTCCAATAAGATGAAGAAAATGAAAGTACGCAGCGTAAGGTCCTGAACTATAACACTCGATGCTGGTTCATCTGGCTGAAAAAGCATGACTAAGGTCAAATAAGCATGGTCAACCATGGTGTCAAATTCCTGATGGAGGTCCTAGCTGAGTGGACATACTTCCTTCTAGGCTGTGCCTCTTTGCTCCCTTGAAATGGTGACTTTTCCTGCTCAACTACCTATCTTTTAGTTCTCATATGCATGGTTCTACCCAGCACTAACCAGTGCGACGCCCTTTTTCTTGTCTTGACTCGCTGATTCCCTCTTTTATCCAACCTTCAGCTCATACTTGTCGAGCGTATACACTCTGATCAAGTTGTGTTGCCTGTCTTACTACATAATCACTTCAAAACAGGTTCGTGGGCTGACTACTCAGGCTGATGCATGAGCACTCACATTATCATGTCATTTGAGGCACACCATCAATATTCTGTTCGTCTGGACTCTTCAATGCAGCCTTTCTGGCAATCACGAATAGCTACCTGTATGCAGCCGTCTATGTCATGGCAGCACTCCTTGGCCCATTGTTTTTGCAGAGTGTGTTATCAGGACAAGCAGCCATTGTGCTGCTTGTACGCTCGTGAGTTTTGGTGTCAAGGCGACGATATGATATTTTACTTTGATGAGGATCCTGTATATACATATTGATGTTGCATATAAATCAAGGTAAGATCAAAAGATGCACAATCCAAGGCAAGGAAGTCATGAAAGACATGAAGGCAAGTCCATGTGGCCACACATCTCATCTACACTGGCATGGCAGTGGTGGTGGTGGAGGCGGGACAACTTTCTCCTCCACTTCAGGCCCTGGTTCAGGTTCAGGTTTAGGAATTACTGGAACAGGCCGTGGTCTAGAAGCCAATACCATAACAATGGTGTTGGGCACACAACTTGAAACCCACATTCCCACTGCTACAGTACTGGCAGCTATACTACTTATAAGACTTGCCACCTTGAATGCAAACTGCCTGACATCATTGCGGTCACAGTACGTACCTGGCTGAGAAGCTGACCGATGAGAAAACGCCAGAGAGATGCGTGTACCTGTACTACTAGAATGACGAAAGCTAAGCCATCAATAGCATGTGACACAAAACCTGATACTTACTTGATGTTGTTGCACAGAGCTTATTTGGATGAACAAGATGTGAGGGCAAGTTCAGATGATGAGATGATGGGGGACAATAGGATGATTAGATTATCTGTCCCCTATACTACTGCTCATAATATACTCTACTACTGAATTGATTTTTAATCCTATAGAGTCTCACAGTAAGCTGTGACCCATGGATTGTATTCAGCATACTCAGCTGTGTGTGGCTTGTATATTATGTAATGTTAGCTAAGCTTGTACAACACTCCCCCTCAAGTGGCACTAAGGCCAAGATAAGTTGGGTGTGTTGCTGATGCTGGACATGAGGTAGGGCTTTAGTCAAGAGATCTGCTCACATTATGTTTGTGGGACAGTATTCCAGTCTAGTAACATTATCTCAGATTTTGTGTCTGAGAAAATGATTACTAATATCAAAGTGCATAGATCTCCAATGATATTGGAAATTGGTCATGATCGTGATGGCCAACTGATTATCACTATATAGAGTGGTTGGTTTGCATTGTGCATATCCAACTTCTGAAAATAAGTTGCATAGCCATACCATTTATCAAGCAGCATCAGCCATAGATGTATATTCAGCCTTAGCAGTAGAAAGGGCAACTATACTGCGTTGTTTGTGGGAACTCCAAGTGATCGCCCCTTGGTTGAGTATGAACACATTGTTGTGGAGCATCACTTTAACCATAAATAATAGTGAGCCCATCAAGGGCAATGGTGAAGACGATGGTAGAGGAGTCGCGTAGGCATCGTAAGGAGCCTTTTACAGTGGCATAACTGGCAAGAGGGGAATAGCCCTCCACTAATGATGCTTAGGTGGTTCAGACATAGGGAACCAGGTAGAACAGAAGTGAATAGACTGGAGGATATCTAGAGTACAGTGTTGCAAAGCATCACTTCAACCATAAATAATATGGTGAACCCCATCAAGAGGATGGTGGAAGACGATAGTGAGGAGTATGAGATGTTGAAGAGGCCTTTTACTGTGGCTTAACAGGCAAAGAGGGAATAGCCCTCCACTGTGGATGCTCAGGTGGTTTGGACATAGGGAACCGGATAAGAACCAAGTGAATAGACTAGGAGATATCTAGAGTACAGGGTATGGTATATATATGTAAGAATACCTTTAGGGCAGGTGTGAGATAGGTACTCTAGGGCCAGTATAGAAGGAGTCCATGCAGTGGACATGAGGTATAATGTCATAGATGACATCATTACCTAGACTATGACATCATTGGCCTAGACTATTAGTCAGCATGTCATGTGCCAGTATCATGTGACTCCTCCTAGGGATAAGTAATAGATAATCGTAAGACAGATAACTGGATGGTCACGTGACATTATCTGATAAGATAAGATAAGAGAGTCTGTAGTAAACCATTCATAAGTCCGAGTATAAAGGTAAGTGTTATAGCTCGTCCAATAACACATGTGACCGCTGATTGATAAGCAATCACTATCTCTCACAAAACTAGTGTCTATATATCCATATACATGATTTGTATTAATAGTCTCTTGTTTGTATGTTATTCTCAGATCTTTTGTTTCCTTTAGATACCTGAGCATGCGTTTCGCTGTGGTCCAATGGGCCATACTAGGGTTTGCATTGAATGAACATAATGTATTGGTGGTGTATGCTATAGCTGATTGTGGCATACATAAGCAATCCTGTTAGCGATGTATAATGTCCATTTATCACATAATGCAGTAACATTCACCCATAGCATACAGTGAGCCTGCTTGCAAAAGACCTGACATATACGAGTGATACTAGGACAGGCCTTGTTATCGGACGAGCTACGATACTTGCGATTACACTCGGACTCACCTACAGATGGTTCATCTTATCTTATCTTATCAGATAACGTCACGTGACCATCCGGTTATCTTCGTAGATCTAACTTATATCTTACCCTTAGGAGAGTCACGTGATCTGGCACGTGACATACTCACATAGCGGTCTAGGTCGACGACGTCATAGTCTAGACAATGATGTCATACTGACATCATACCTCATGTCCACCGCATGGACTCCTTCTATACCGGCCCTAGAGTACCTTCTCACGCCTGCCCTAAAGGGCTCCCTTACATATATATACCGTACCCTGTACTCTAGTATCCCCCAGTCTATTCACTTGGTTCTTACCTGGTTCTCTACGTCTGAACCACCTGAGCATCCACAGTGGAGGGCTATTCCCCTCTTGCCTGTTAAGCCACAGTAAAAGGCCTCTACGACGTCTATGGTACTCCTCACCATCGCCTTCCACCATCCCTTTGATAGGGAATGCCATAACTATTTATGGTGAAGTGATGCTCCACAACAGGCCTGGGATATACGAGGTATATAAGACACGGTCAGGCCCATCTGACATGTAAATACATAGGATACTGAAGGCCCTGGAAAGGGTAAATAAATGAGGTGTCAATAGATATGCAAGAGCCCGAAGTAGGGGTAGTGAGACCAAGGTCGATGCATACAAGTGCACCAAGCATGTGACCAGATGGAAACCTAGAACAATGAGACCTGTAACAGTGATATGATAGTTGACAAGGTCAGCCTCAACATGGATGACGAGATACAAGTTTGATAGTGGAACAATAACAGTTAACAAATGGAGCATCTGATTATGTGGATGAGGTAGCAGAAGTGCAAGGGTAAGATTAGAGTAGTAACAAGTGTTCTAGGCCCCCAAGAGAGAGTAAGACAAGTGAATAGGACTGGGGAAAGACGACGTAGAGGTATGGTATATATAGGAAACTATGGAGGTTTAGAATAGGTTGTCTGAGTCCTAAATACTTGAGGGCCAGGGTGAGAAGTAAAGAGATAAGAGGCATGAGGGAAACACAAGGTGTCCGTGCGGTATGACGTCATAGATAAGACGAGAGTCTAGACTGGGTCTGGACTCGAGATCACGTGACGAAGAAGAGCAGAATGTCACGTGATCCAAAAGTGAGAGAAGTCATGTGACTGTGAAAGTGAAAATATTATTAAGTATGAGAAGTGAAGAAAAACGAAAATGTAGTGTGATGGTCCTGAACTATAACACTACCCCCCATTCACCAACTTCGAGATCCAGTCTCGAGTTGGTGAATTCCGAATAGAAGGGACCGAATGAAGAGAAGAGAGATGTGAATTAGTCTTTGGAGATCCTATGGATAGAACGTGGTGCTGCAGGATGAGCATTGTGAAAGTCATTGATTGCATCTTGGGCATGTTTGAGATTAACAGCAGGTTCCCAGATACGATCCACCTCGTCCCATCCTTTCTAGTGAATGAGATACTGTAGTTTTCCGCGGTAGAGATGTGATTGGACAATAAAGTCCACTTCGTATTCTTCGTGATGATCTTCTGTCACGGTAAGGGCATTGGGTTTGTACATGTTTTGCCTGGCTAGTGGAGCTTTATATGGTTTTCCGCGGTAGAGATGTGATTGGACAATAAAGTCCACTTCGTATTCTTCGTGATGATCTTCTGTCACGGTAAGGGCATTGGGTTTGTACATGTTTTGCCTGGCTAGTGGAGCTTTATATGGTTTTACGCGAGAAATGTTGACAGTAGGATGAATAGATATAGAAGAGGGAAGAATGAGGGTGATGGCATTAGGAAGAACAGTGGAGATATGGTAGGGGCCAATGTATTTTTGAGTTAATTTATGGGCCAGATAAGGAAGGGAGAGGTGATCCATGGAAAGCCAGACAAGATCACCGATAGCTATTATCGGATGAGCTATAACACTTGCCTTTACACTCGGACTACACTACGAATGGTACACTTTACTTACTTTAGTCTTTCTTATCTTATCAGATAATGTCACATAACTGGTCACGTGACCATCCAGTTATCTGTTTACGATTATCTATTACTTACCCCTAGGAGAGTCACATGATACTGGCACGTGACATGCTGACTATGCCGTCTAGATCTACAATGTCATAGTCTAGGTAATGACATCACCGATGATGTCATACTGTGACTGGATGGAAACCTGAACGAGAGAGTCCTAGATATATAGGACGACGAGTGAACTTAGAGGAAGATAACTAGGAAGATACGTTCGAGGAGGAAGATGGTAATGAGGAGACGGACATTGACGAGGTTGGCTTCGATGCGGACAACTAGATATAGATTGGCAATGGGGAAGACAGCAGTAATAAGATGGAGCATCCGTTGACGAGGATGAGTTCGGCTTAATTGCAATGGGTAGGAATAGAGTGGTAAATAAGAGTCCAGGCCTCCAAAAGAGAGTAGACAAATGAATAGGACTAAGGAAAAGACGACGAGAGGGAACGGTATATATATGATACTAAGGTGGTTTAGGGTAGGTCGTCTGAGTTCTAAATAGTTGAGGGCCGGCAAGGGAAAGACAATGATAAGGAACAAGAGGAAGAAGCAAGGTAACCGTGAGGCGTGACGTCATAGATAGAATAAGAGTCTGGACTAGGTCTGGACTCAAGTCACGTGATCCTGAAAAGGGGTCAAGTCATGTGACTAGGTCACGTGACTACAAAAGTGAAAATGACTAAGTACGATGAGATGAAATAAAAGTGAAAAACGTAGCGTGAGGTCCAGAACTATAACACATACCTTATGTCCACCATATGGACTCCTAGTATACTGGCCCTAGAGTACATACCCACACCTGCCCTTAACCATCCTCTACATATATATACCGCACCATGTACTCTAGATATCTCCCAGTCTATTCACTTGATTCTTACCCAGTTTTCTATGTCTGAACCGCCTGGGCATTATAGTGGAGGGCTATTCCTTCTTTGCCAGTTATACCACTGTAAAAGGCTCTCTATGACATCTACACGACTCCTCTACCATCATCTTCACCATTGCCCTTGATGGGCTCGCCATTAATTATGGTTGAAGTGATGCTCCACAACAATAGTGTTACAGAACGATCTTCGATACTGTTACACTGGACTTGCTTATCTTATCTTATCAGATTAGATTAGATTGGATCACGTGCTAGATCACGTGATTGCTCTGGACTTTACGATTATCTATACGATAGATCACGTGACCCACGGTCTAGGTCATCACGTGACATGCTTACGCTATACAGGTCTGGATGCCAATGACATCACGGTCTAGGCTATGACATCACCGATGATGTCATACCTCGAGGCTAAGGCATGGATGTTCTATATTTGCTATCACCTTATCTATGCCGGCCCTAGAGTACATCCCATGCTTGCCCTTAACTACCAGTAGTCCTTATATACCGCTCCTGGATGTACTCCCTTCCTTAGTTCTATTCACTTGTCTTCTACCCGGCTCCCTACGTCTGAGCTGCCTAGCGGCCACAGTGAAGGTCCTCACCTTCCCTCTTTGAGTAGCCATCTCTAAAAGGCATATGACACGTTCCACGACGATACGCCAGCTCCTCGACATCAGGATGTCATCTTATTATTATGGCTTGGTCTATGACCCTCGTCGACATCTGTCTTCCCTCAGATCCGGTTACAAATAGCGTATGTGAGAGCGTTAGAGCGCTTGGATTCTTGTGTGTGCAACATCCGATCGTGTGTTTTCTGAAGTGTTTCATGAATTTCGTCATGGGAGCGTCCGAGGGTTCTAGCAAATGACCTCCCAGGGGTTTTAACAGACATCGTGGGTTCTGATCCCATGTGAGGCATGTAGTTTCATGTGATGGAAAACGGCGAAGTACTGCTTGCCATTGTGATGGCGTTATTGTGTGCAAATTAAGCCATCTTTAGCATAGATGTCCAAGAATCCTGGTTTTTGGCCACGTAGGCCCGTAAGTAAGCAAGGATCTCCTGATTGATCCATTCTGTTTGACCGTCCATCTGTGGATGGTACGCCATAGACAGCTTCTGCTGTATGCCCAAGACTGTTATAGTTCTGGACCTCACGCTACGTATTTTCACTTTTCTTCATCTTATCATACTTAGTCAATTTTCACTTTCAAAGTCACGTGACCTAGTCACATGACTTAACCCCATTTAGGATCACGTGACATTCTGCTCTTCTTTGTCATGTGACCTCACACGTGACCGTGGGACAACACGTGGCTCGAGTCCAGACTCTGTCTAGACTCTCACTCTATCTATGACATCACGCCACACGGACACCTTGTTGTTTCCTCATGTTCTCTTATCATTGACTTCCCTCACCGGCCCTTAACTATTTAGAACTCAGACGATCTACCCTAAACCACCTTAGTATCATATATATACCGTTCCCTCTCGTCGTCTATTCCTTAGTCCTATTCATTTGTCTACTCTCCACTTGGGGCCTGGACTTTTGTATACCACTCCTACCCTTGCTCTTGCCACCTCATCCTCATTATCGGATGCTTCGTCACTTCTACATATCCATCCCGAATACAATGTTTATCATCTCACTCATCGTTGTGTACAACACTCGCTCGCAAACCGTCGTCTCTATATCCTCTCTCGTTACTCCTGTATCTACACAGGATTAACTCGCTCGAAGTTCAAGTCCTGTTTCAAAGACTTTGCACAACTCTCTGATAAACTCCAAGACGAATTATAGTCCTCTATCGGAAAGAATAGTGTTAGGAAGTCTGTGGAGACACCATACGTGATCTCTAAATAAAGAAGCTAGGTCTGAGGAAGAAGTGGTTTTCATACAAGGAAAAAGGACGATTTCTTTTCTTGGTGAGGTCATTGAGGGGGCGAACTATTTGTCCAAACCCATTAATAAAACAACAATAATAGTTACAAAGTCCAAGGAAGGACTGGAGTTGTTTCAATTTGGTGGGCACCAGCCAATCAAGGATAGCATTGACCTTTTTTGGTTGCATGCCGACACTGTCAGCAGAAACAGTCATGCCTAGAAAGTCAACTTTGTCAGCATTAAATATGCATTTTTTGGGTTTTGCATAAAGGTTGTTCTCGTGGAGCCTGCGCAGAACTTCCTTTACAACCTCGGAGTGTTCCTCATCGGATTTGTTTTTTGTATAGATACACATGTCGTCTAGGTAGACGATGACAATGGTGTACATGTTGTTAAAGATGTCATTCATCATCTGTTGGAAAGTTGGTGGACTGTTAGTCATGCCGAAATACATTACGACGGGCTCATAAGCCCCGAGTGGCATTACAAATGCAGCTTTCCACTCATTGCCTTCTTTGATACGAACGTTGTTATATCCCCACCTAAGATCGAGACAGGTGAATTTATCTGTGCCTTTAAGGTGATCGATGAGTGCAGAAATAAGAGGGAGAGGGTAAGAGTTTTTAACTGTACCCTCATTTAAATACCGGTAGTCCATGACTAATCTTTTTTCGCCTGTTTTCTTTGGGATGAAAAATACCAGTGTGGTTTGTGGAGACTTGGAAGGGTGGATGTAGCCCTTTTCTTGCTTGGAGGCTATAAAATTATGAACTTCATCAAGTTCAGCATCTGATAACGGAATTACCCGACCCTTTTTGGGTACAAAGTCAGATTTGAGGTCAATGGTATGGTCCCAAGGTTTGCGGACTAGCATCTGTTGTGATTCATTTTTACTAAAAACATCAAGAAATTCATGATATTGAGAAGGTACCTTTTCTGCAACTCCTTCTTCAATGGAGCGAACTGAGGCATTCCAAATGCCATGAATGAGGTTTGCTGCATTGATCGTAACACAGTTACGAGTGCAGCAACAAAAGTTGATCATTTTTTCAACCCAGTCGATGAGGGGGTTGTGGCGTTTAAACCAATGATATCCTAGATAAATATGGTGAGTTCCCAAATTGGTGATTAGGGTGTCCACGCCTTCTGAATGTCCTTGATAGGATAGTACTAGGGAAGCATAGTCTGTTATGTTACCATGTGATGATGTTGAACCATCAGCGTTTGAAATAGAGTGGGGATTTGATAATTTTTTTATTGGGATACCAAGAGATTGTATCCATTTTTTGTTGACAAAGGTTTGACATGCATCTGAGTCGAGTAACACTTTTTCTGATGTTTTTTGCCATTTGTTATCATTTTTGTAGTAGATGTCGGTGGCAATTTTGAATTCGTCGCCGTCAGGAATGATTCTAAGTTTAAGGTTAGTAAAGGAGGATTTTAAAGAAAAGGATTTAATAGAAGTATTTTTTATTTTTAAAGGAGAATTAAGTACACTTTGTTTTACTTCGGATGCTGTGCTCAATTGAGGCACTCCTTTCAAAGGTAGAGAAATACTAGATGAAATAAAGTTCAATGAGTTATCTATGTCCAACCCACCATCCATATCCCCTAAGATTGCGAACTAATTATGAGAAGAGGAAGAAGATATGTAAGAAAAAGAAAAATCCAAGTCCATATCCGAGTGAGTACCTCCCAGATTCACTCGGCCTTGCCTTTTCCCTTTAGTCCATTGGCAGCTAGCTGCCGGACTTGGGCTGTAAATATGTCATAATAAAATGCTTTCGCTTCCTCTATCTGCCATGGCGGGACAGATGAGGGTGCTAGTGAAAGTGTGGGATGGGATGAGCCAGGGATGGGGGCGATGCTGGTGGTTGGGGCGAGTTCAATTCCACAGATATTGGAACAAGGCGGGATGTATTTTGTTTTACTGGTGGTTGAGTCGCACACCGGACGACCGTGAGGATGGTGGGGCTTTTTATAATTGTGGGAAAGGTGACCTACTTCCTTGCAGTTGTAACATTTGTGTGTTTCTGTCATGGACTGGATGGCATGTGTGTCCATTGGGGCCCCTTGTCCTGGTTGAAGCCCAACCTCCATGTACCTTGGTTTGTGTCCACCTTCATCTTGGTGTAGTGGACGAGAGCTGCACTCCAGGTGCATGTTGTTCAATTTTTTGCCGAGTTCAATGGCTTCGGCGTGCCACATAGCAAGTTGGTCGGTGATTGCCGGTTTTCAGATGGAAAGTTGAAAATAGATGTTGTAATCCATTTTCTCCTTGTACGCACGGAGGGCGTTGTTGATGGTGGCACTTATACTGGTGTCTGTTCAGTAGAGTTTGAACTGCTATGTAAATACCTCTATGGGCATAGACCCTTGTCACAGTCCAATGAAGTTTTTATAAGCTTCTTCTTTCAGAATGTCAATTCTAAAGAAGACTTCAACCTCCTTTTTGAGAACATCCCAAGCGGGCTATCCTCCAGCATTGTTGGTACCTGCCGAGTACTTCTCCATTGTTATCCAAGCGAAGTTTTCGGCTCAGCTGGTCATTTGGAGAAGGACAGCAGCGGATTTTTGTTGGTTGTCCAGCGTATCGTAACACTGAACCCATGTTTCTATTTTGATCCACCAGGTGCGGTAGGTGGATTGATTGCTGTCCCAGTAGCCTGGTTTGGCAATGAGCTTGGTGGGAAATGAGGAGGTTGGGGCAGCAGGGGCAGCGGGGGCAGAGAGTTATTGGAGGGTGAGGGAGTTTTGTAGGATCTGCTGCATTTGTTGCATGGCATTCAAAATATCCTGCCACATTGGGGCAGGTGGAGTGGTTTCCACATTCTTAGGAAAGTAGGAGGAATGGAGGGAGAGGAGGATTATGGGGAAGTTACAGCTGGCGAAACTGGGATAGGTGACGCAGAAGGGAGTGGGGACGTAGGATGCGAACCTCCTCCGGAACTGTCCTCTGAGGGCAAATATATCTTGGGTGTTGGGTCTTCTTAACGCGAGGCTGGCATTGATGATGTGCAGGAGCTGGCTCAACTGTGGGAGAAGGGCTTTGAGCAGGGGCTGGGGTAGGGGCACAAGAAACGACTGGAGTGTGGTCGTTGGGGTTGATGTTTTCTGGGTTTTCCCAGGCTAGAGGGTTGGGCAGAGGGGTCGGTTGGTGAAGTTGGAAAGTGCGGTAGAACTTGAGGGCGTTGTATTCCTGATGGCATTCAGCTCGGTACAGGAAGTGAGTTCGCATGGAAAAGTAGGGAATAAGAATGCAGCGAGTTTGGGAGTCCTATTCAAGTGTAACCAGATGGAAATCTAGAACAACAAGACCTGATATAACAGAGAGAGGAATGATATCTTTTAAAGGAAGATAACAGGAAAAGTATGCTGGAGGAGAAACGTGGTAACAGCGATGTGATAGTTGACAAGGTCGGCCTCAACGCGGACAACGAGATACAAGTTTGATAGTGGAATGACAACAGTTAACAAATAGAGCATCTGATTACGAGGATGAGGTGGCAGAAGTGCAAGGGTAAGATTAGAGTAGTAACAAGTGTTCTAGGCCCCCAAGGGAGAGTAAGACAAGTGAATAGGACTAAGGAAAAGACGACAAGAGGGTATGGTATATATAGGAAACTATGGAGGTTTAGGGTAGGTTGTCTGAGTCCTAAATACTTGAGGGCCAGGGTGAGAAGTAAAGAGATAAGAGGCATGAGGGAAACACAAGGTGTCCATGTGGTGTGACATCATAAATAAGACAAGAGTCTAGACTGGGTCTGGACTCGAGGTCATGTGGTTCCCATGGTCACGTGTAAGGTCACGTGATAAAGAAGAGCAGAATGTCACATGATCCAAAAGTGAGAGAAGTCATGTGACTTGGTCACATGACTGCGAAAGTGAAAATATTGTTAAGTATGAGAAGTGAAGAAAAACAAAAATGTAGCATGATGGTCCTGAACTATAACACAGCAGGATGAGGGTGACTCACCTCAATAGATACGAAGGGACCAAGCAGTGTGAGGGTGACTCATATTGATGGATACAGGTAGACTGAGCAGGGTGAGGGTAAGTAACATCAATGGATATGGGTAGACTAGGCAGGGTGAGTGTGACTCACATCAATGGATATGAAGAGACTGAGCAGTGTGAGGGTGACTCACATTGATGGATACGGGTAAATTGAGCAGGATAAGGGTGACTTACATTGATGGATATGAAGGGACTGAGCAGTATGAGGGTGACTCACATCAATGCATACGATGGGACTGTTATAGTTCAGGACCTTACGCTACGTACTTTCAACTTTCTTCATCTTATCGGACTTAGTCGATTTCACTTTCGCAGTCACGTGACCTCACACGTGACTTAACCCCTTTTAGGATCACGTGACATTCCGCTCTTCTTCGTCACGTGACATTCCGCTCTTCTTCGTCACGTGAGATTCCGCTCTTCTTCGTCACGTGAGATTCCGCTCTTCTTCGTCACGTGAGATTCCGCTCTTCTTCGTCACGTGACATTCCGCTCTTCTTCGTCACGTGACCTCGCACGTGACCATGGGATAACACGTGACTTGAGTCTAGAACTAGTCCAGACTCTCGTCTTATCTATGATGTCACGCCTCACGGACACCTTGCCTTTACTGCATGTTTCTTTATCTCTTCCTTCTCACTCCGGCTCTTAACTATTTAGGACTCAGACGACCTACCCTAAACCTCTCATATTTGCATATACAAACCGTACCTCTACGTTGTCTTTCCCCAGTCCTATTCATTTGTCTTACTCTCCCTTGGGGGCCTAGGGCATCTTGACTACCACTCCATCATACTTACTCTTAGTCTCATCCTCTTTATCGGATGTTACGCCGCTATCTCGTTCATATCCCAATAAACTCTTTTATCATCTCACTCGTCGTCGTCATCGACACTCGCACCCAACGTATCGTCTCTATCCAATCTCTCGTCCGACCTGCGTAATCGCTGGTCCGACTCGTTCTAATTGTCTTAAGCCTTCATCCGGTTTCAGGGACTGAGCAGTGTGAGGGTGAGTAACATCGATGGATATGGGTAGACCAGGCAGGGTGAGTGTGACTCTGACAGTATTCAACCATAACCAGTTCCGAGTGTTCCGGGTTTTGCATTAGAACAAATGTTCTGGAAGTGGTTTCAAAATTTTCCCATGCTGTTCCGAACTTCCGAACTGGAAGTATCACCGGAACCACTTCTGGAATTTTCCCGCACTGTTCCAAACTTCTGAACTGGAAGTATCACCAGAACCACTTCCGGAAATTTCCTGCACTGTTCTGGACTTCTGAACTGGAAGCAACTTCAGAACCACCAGAACCACTTCCGGAACTTTCCCGTGCCTTTCCGAACTCAGAAAGATCGGAACAATTGGAAGTACTTGTATGGTATAACCTTTTGTCGCTTAAACATTTAGTGTTCATTCTTCTATTACAACATATTGTTATATTCTTTCAGGTTCATCAACACAC
>JBBPRT010000339.1:0-13306 GCA_038093175.1 Boletus hoseneyae
TTCATTCTCACACCGGCCCTCAAGTATTTAGGACTCAGACGACCTACCCTAAAGCACCTTAGTATCATATATATACCGTACCCTCTCGTTGTCTTTCCCCAGTCCTATTCACTTGTCTACTCTCCCTTGGGGCCTGGACATTTGTTTACTACTCTTACTTCCTACTCTCTATCTCTGCCGTCTCATCCTCGTTATTGGATGCTCCGCTATTACTACGTCTCTATTCCCACCACCAATTCCACCATTGTCCTCGTTGTCGTTTACAACACCGCCACGTCTACGGTCGTCTCTATAAGATCACGCGTACACCCTATTAACTAGGTTGTACTTGTTCAAGGTCTCATCCGGTTTCACTATCTGAGCCGATACGAACGTCGCCAGGAGCTCCTCGCCAGACACTACGCCACACAACCAGAGCAAACTCCCCCACCCGCTGACTACTTCATCAGCTTAGAAAACCCAGACGACATTAACCCCAATGACCAGTCTCCAGGTCCATTCAACTTCGTTAACCACCCAGCTCCCCACACTCCTACGCCCGAACCCAAGCAAGTTCAAGCACCAGAACCTGCCCGTTTTCCCCAATTCTTTTTTATAGAACACCTTCGCACTCCCTCTCCTGCCCTAGCAGCAGTTGAGCCCGCTCCTGCCCGTCGCCCACGCCAGCCCCGCGTTAAGAAGGCCCGACATCCGCGATACATTCGCCCTCAGAGAACAGTTCCTGGGGAGATTCGGGTGCTCCGTCTGAGGTCGACCCTTCGTCGCCCATCCCGATTTCACCAACTCTAAGTCGACCGTCTTCCCCATCTATCCCTCCATCGTCACCCAGAATGTCGAACCAACCTCCTGCCCCTACATGGCAGGACTTGATCAATACAATGCAACTTATGCAACAAACCTTACAGCAATCCCTCGCCCTTAATACCGCCCCTCCCACTCACTCCTCCTTCCCCGTCAAATTAATCGCCGAACCAGGCTACTGGGACGGTAACCGCTCCACCTACCGCACGTGGTGGATAAAAATTGAAACTTGGGTCCAATGCCACGACACGTTGGACAACCGTCAAAAGTCCGCCGCCGTCCTTCTCCGGATGATGGGCCGAGCTGAAAACTTCGCTCGGATCACCATGGAGAAGTACGCTGCCGGTACTAACAATGCAGGCGGTTGGCCCGATTGGGACGACCTAAAAAAGGAGGTCGAAGAATTCTTCAGGATCGACGTACTGAAGGAAGAGGCCTATAAGAGCTTCGTCAGACTGCGCCAAGGGTCAATGCCCGTAGAGGTATTCACACAGCAGTTCGAGCTCTACCGCATCGACGCCGGTATAAGTGCTACCACCGACAACGCTCTTCGCGCTTACAAGGAAAAACTGGATTACAACATCTACTTCCAGTTATCAATTCGCAAACCAGCGATTAAAGACAAGCTGGTTAACTGGCAAGCCGAGGCCGTTGACCTTGGTAAAAAATTCAACAACATGCGATTAGAGTGCAGTTCCCGGCCGCTTCGAGAGGAAGGCGGTCGAGAACCAAGGTATATGGAAGTCGGCCTCCAACCAGGACGAGGGGCCCCTATGGACACGCGCGCCGTCCAATCGACAACGGAGACGCGCAAGTGCTACAATTGCGACAAAACTGGCCACCTGTCGCGTAATTGCAAAGAACCCCGTCGTCCTCGTGGCCGGCCAATCTTCGACCCCACCACTGGTCGGACCCGCTTCGTCCCCCGCACCAATGTCCGCGAAATAGATCTCGCTCCCACCACCGGCATTGCACCGGTCCCTACATCATCCGCCCCCGCGCCTTCAGCAGTGCTCTCATCTGCCCCGCCGTGGCAGACAGAAGAAGCGAAGGCATATTACTTTGATATGTTTACGGCACAAGCACGGCAGCTAGCTGCCGAAGGACTTAAGGGAAAAGGCAAGGCTGAGTGAACCAGGGAGGTGCTCACTCGGCTACGGACCAAATTTCTTCCTTCTCTTACGCTTCTTCTTCTGTTTCACATAACCGTTTCGCGATCTTAGGGGAGATGGACGGTGGGTCGGATGTAGTAGACTCATCGAACTTTATTTCGTATAGTTCCTCTTTGCCTTCGGAAGGAGCATCTCATTTGAGCGCGGCACCCGAAGTAAAACAAAGTGTGCTTGATTCTTCTGAAAAAATAAAAAATACTTCTATCAAATCTTTTTCTTTAAAATCCTCCCCAACTAAACTTAACCTCAGAACGATCCCCGATGGCGATGAATTCGACATCGAAACCCATGTCTACTTCAAACAAGAAAACAATAAATGGAGAAAAACAATAGAAAAAGCACTACTCGACTCTGGAGCTTGTCAGACATTTGTCAACAAAAAATGGGTACAATCACTAGGTATCCCTACAAAAAAATTATCCCTTCCTCGTTCCATATCTAATGCTGACGGTTCGACATCGTCTCATGGCAACATCACTGATTATGTATCTATTGTTTTGTCTTATCAGGGTCACTCTGAAGGAGTCAACGCCCTAGTAACCAATCTGGGCACTCATCATATTTATCTAGGATATGACTGGTTTAGACGCCACAACCTCCTCATCGACTGGGTTGAAAAAACAATCAACTTTTGTCGCTGCACTCACAACTGCATTACGATCAACGCAGCAAACCTCACACATGGCATCTGGAATGCCTCGATACGTTCTATTGAAGAAGGCCTTGCGGAAAAGGTACCTTTACAATATCACGAGTTTCTTGATGTTTTCAGCAAAAAAGAATCACAACGGATGCCAGTCTGCAAACCCTGGGACCACGCCATCGATCTAAAACCTGACTTTGTACCCAAAAAGGGTCGGGTAATTCCCTTATCTGATGCTGAACTCGACGAAGTTCATAACTTTATAGCATCCGAGCAAGAGAAGGGTTATATTCGTCCTTCCAAGTCTCCTCAAACAGCACCAGTTTTCTTTATTCCTAAAAAGACAGGCGAGAAACGTCTTGTCATGGACTACCGATATTTAAACGAGGGTACAGTAAAAAACTCTTACCCTCTTCCTCTCATTTCTGCACTCGTCGATTGCCTTAAAGGCACAGACAAATTCACCTGCCTCGACCTTAGGTGGGGATACAACAACGTTCGCATAAAAGAAGGTGACGAGTGGAAGGCCGCATTTGTAACGCCGCTTGGGGCTTACGAGCCCGTTGTAATGTATTTCGGTATGACTAACAGTCCACCGACTTTCCAACAGATGATGAACGACATTTTCAACGACATGTACGCCGTCGTCATCGTCTATTTGGACGATATGTGTATTTACACAAAGGGTAAAACAGACGACGAACACTCCAAAGTCGTCAAGGAAGTTCTCCACCGCCTACGCGAGAATGACCTTTACGCTAAACCTGAAAAATGTATTTTTAACGCTGACAAAGTTGACTTTCTCGGCATGACAGTTTCAGCCGACGGCATCGGCATGCAAACAAAAAAAGTGGACGCCATCCTCGATTGGCCAGCACCCACTAAACTCAAACACCTTCAATCCTTCCTTGGACTCTGTAATTATTACCGACGTTTCATTAACGGTTTCGGACAGATTGCCCGCCCCCTAAACGACCTTACGAAGAAAAACACGCCTTACACATGGGGGGAGGCTCAGCAAAACACGTTTGACACGCTCAAAAAACAATTCACCACCGCGCCACTCCTGGCATACCCCGATTCCCCCAAAAACATGCGCGTTGAAACAGATGCAAGCGACATCGCCACTGGAGTGGTACTATCAGTCCTAGGGGAGGATAAGTCCTGGCGCCCATGCGCTTTTCTCTCACACTCTTTTTCTTCTGCCGAACGCAACTACCCAGTTTATGATAAGGAGTTGCTTGCTATCATACGCGCTCTCGAGGAGTGGCGTCATTATCTCATTGAGAAGGCTAACTTCGAGATTTGGACAGATCACAAAAATCTCGAGTATTGGAAAAAGCCTCAAATGCTTTCCGGTCGCCAGGCGCGATGGCACGAACTCCTACAAGAGTTCAACTACACATTAATTTATAAACCTGGCAACACGAATGGCCGTGCCGATGCCCTTTCTCGTCGTCCAGACCATGGCGACGCAGTCGATAAATTAAATGAGAACATCACAGTTTTCCCTTCCGATGTTCTCAGATCCTCTTCTTTATCTATCCCTGTCAAATTGACCTCCCCTGATGCCCACTTACCCTTGAAGGGCTCTTCATCCGCCACAGGTTTCGACCTGTATTCTACCGAAGATCTTGACATCCCCACCCACGATCAACGACTGATCCCCACCCGTGTCAAGATCCAACTCCCTCTCAGCACCTACAGAAGAATTGCACCACGCTCAGGCCTCGCCGTCAAGCATAAAATCGACGTCATGGCCGGAGTCATTGACGCCGATTATAGGGGAGAAATTGATGTAATCCTCTTCAATCATTCCAATTCCTCTTTCCACATTTCTAAATTTGACCGCATCGCTCAACTAATTATCGAAAAAATAGAAAACCCAACACTATCAGAATCAAAGACTCTTGACGAGTCAGAACGAAACAACAAAGGGTTCGGCTCTACGGGAGTCCAAGCCATCTCCTCCACGTCTCTTACTCCTAACTTTGAAACTAAATGATGTATGGAATCTTCTAGGCTCAACGTTGACACAGTAAACGAATACGAATACTATGCAACGGACAGACTGTTCAGAAATTCAAACGGCATCATTTTTGTGCCCCCTTCTCTTCGTAACGAACTCATATCTATTTTTCATGATTCTCCAGTCGCTGGTCATCCTGGCCGTGACCGCACTATTGCTTCAATTCGAAAATTTTACTGGTGGCCCGGAGCCACCAAAGACATTTCTACCTACATCAATCACTGCCAGGTGTGCTCCCTCACGAAGGGTTCGTCAAAGCCACCGGCAGGAAAACTTCTTCCTTTACCCGTTGCTTCCCACCCATGGGAGGATATCTCCATTGACTTCGTAACCGGACTTCCCCTTTCACTTGGTTTTTGTTATAGTTCAGGACCCTACGCTGCGTACTTTCATTTTTCTTCATCTTATCGGACTTAGTCATTTTCACTTTCGCAGTCACATGACCAAGTCACCTGACTTACCCCTTTTCAGGTCACGTGACATTCTGCTCTTCTCCGTCACGTGACCTCACACGTGACCGTGGGACAACACGTGACTCGAGTCTAGGCCCAGTCCAGACTCTCGTCTTATCTATGATGTCATGCCTCACGGTTACCTTGCATTTCCCTCATGTTCCCTTATCTCTTTCATTCTCACACCGGCCCTCGAGTATTTAGGACTCAGACGACCTACCCTAAAGTACCTTAGTATCATATATATACCGTACCTCTTTGTCGTCTCTCTCCAGTCCTATTCACTTGTCTACTCTCCCTAGGGGGCCTGGACTTTTGACTACCACTCTTCCTACTACCATTGCACTTGCCGTTTCATCCTCGTCATCGGATGCTCCGTTACTACTTTGTCTCTATACCAACGACCAATTCCACTATCGTCCTCGTCCTCGTCTACGACACCTCCTCGTCTTCCGTCATCTCTATAAGGTCACGCGTACACCCTATCAACTAGGTTGTACTTGTTCAGGTTCTCAAATGGTTTCAGATACTCCAAGCCATTATTTGTCCAGCCAGAATACTACCCAGGTCGGTTCAGGTAGGCATGTGCTCCTATCCTGTGCCTATGCCCTGATGCATTCCTGGCGACAACTAGACCTATCTGATGGAGAGGATTCCATACCATGTTGTTAGAATAAGTCATCAACTTGTTGCAATCAAGTGAAAAGTGACCCAGGCAGGAGTCAAACCCGCAACCCCAGGTTATAGCTACCCGTGCTCTACTGTTGAGCTACCAGGTCCATTATTTAAGGACTCAACTCCACATATGAGAGTTGGGATGTGGGCATTTCAGCTGTCACAATGCTCTATTAGGTTTTGGACTGGTTGGTGGCATTTCAAGCCACACTGTGACACATGTTAGTACTATCATTGCCTAGATTATTATACTGGGCGCAGTAGTCAGAACCTCTTTCATGTCGAGCCTAATCATCACCTTGAATTCTAGTAATACCACCACATGATGCCCAATCGCCACAGAATCCTGCGGTAGGTCATTGCCAGTAACATGTGCAAATTGATGGAAATGTAACCAATAGGTATTTCCACAGGATGGGCCATGCAGCCAGTCGACATACATTCCATATATGCCTAAAGGCCATTGTATGTCTACCACCCCGTCAGAATCCCCCTCACAGCACCTTCAGCCACTGACATGCATCAAGACCTAGTCTGCAGGTACGCATGCACTTGGGGTCCTGCACCTATATTACAGAACTGACGTATTGCCTGATGTAGAGAGAGAGCTAACTCCCATACTACCCCCTATATCCCCATTCAACATCACAGATAGTTTGGATGATGCTGCATATTTTGCCACTGGTTAGTATCCCTTACATCACTTATAATAAATGCAAACTGTAGTTATGCTAAACCTGCAGATGGTGCAACCTCGCCTCCTACTAGCAGCAATAGCTCTGGAAATGAGGCTGCCAGCAATTGTCATGAACGGGTGAAAGCCAATGTGATTTCACATGAACCACTAATGCCATGCATGGGGGTGCATCCACCCTCATCATTAACCCCAGCTGTCATCCAACACCAATTGCCCAATGCGTAAGCCCTCTCCATCGCTGTACAGTACATTATATACATGCCAGATGTTCACACAGATCGCCACCGATAGGGGATACTGCAAAGGGGCCTGCAATGACCCTACACAGTAGGGCATGTGCTATGCAATCATCCCAAGGTGCGTATGCCATGGCGGTGGAGATATAATATACAGACTATGTCCACTATTTAGTGGTCGCAGCAGTTGGTAACCCTCCACATACTCTCAGGGCTACTTCAGGGAGGGCAAAACGGCCAAAGGCATTGGTAAAATGGAAGGTGCAGTGGGCTATAAAGACAGACCTGCTGATGAATATAGAGGTCATTCCAAATGATAACTCCTTGTCTCCCTACCACTTTGAATCTGTGACACTCATCCTCAAACCACCAGAAGGAAGCCTGAATGGGGCACAAAGGTCTCCAAAGGGAAAATGGGCTGTGTGAAGCCCCCATGATAGGCCACATATGGAACCCCAGGAAGTGCATTCCATTGATCGTACAGGGGATGTTCGCAAACGGGCAATGATGCTACTATATTGGCTCACTGAGTTGGCCACTATCTGTGATAGGAATAATGCAGTACTGCATCCAGAGGTATGGCACTATTGGCATTGAATTATGGCTTGCTGTGCAACATCATGATCGATTCATATCTATCCCATGTTTAGGTGGTAGGGGGTATGAAGATGATAACCCAGCTTTCGGACAATCTGGAGGACCTCACTGATATAAAGGTAGTATTAGCACATGTGAGTTCCCTACACTATGCTCTGCAAATTTCCACAATTACACAACCTGCAGCATCCTTGGAACAAGGCAGTAGAATGGTTATGGAGGTACTTCGCAGGTCTGTGCGATATGCATATGCCTGTGGATAATGCCACACGGAGCAGATTTGTATTGCTGATGACATACCTGTATGACAGCCAGGGATCAGAATGAGAGAGGAACACAAGAATAATAATATAAGATGGTGGACAATATGTAAATAATAATATGGGTTGACCGCCAACACATTGGTAATGCTATAGCTATCAGGTACACAATCTGTAATTAGGAAACCAGTGGCTGATATATACCAGTACATCCACCCATTCTATAATTATTATTTACATAAAGCTGCATTCACCTCGTCCGTTACATGTTGGACAACCATAGTATTGTAGTGGCGGCATCTCCAGCATACTGGGAACATCTGTTTCCTCCATCAGGTCTAGGGAGATGTTCATGAACTGCCACTCCATCTTGGTAGGGCCACAGCCAGCCTTTCAAATGGCATCATAGATCTACCATGCACGTTCAACAGACAGACCATTACTGACAATGCTATTGTTTCTTCCCCACTGTATAGGCCTGTGTAGAATGCTAAGGTACCCAAGTATGGCCAAGTTCTCCTGAGCTTGGTGCATTCCTTCACACGTTCCAGAATTCCATCTGACCCAGACCTGGTTGGAAGGCGTTGATCCTTCAGACAGCTCACATGATGCCAGACCCTACAGAACTGACAAAACCTTTGTATTCCATGATCTGGATTACATGGCTTCTTGCGTAATGGACAATGGGGCATATATTGATTCTATGAAGAGCTACAAGGGTGTGTATTGAGGTTTGAATAAGCAGATGCAAATATGGTACCCATACCTGGATCTGATATGACCCTGCTTTGGTATCCTTCATCCTTTTTTCATGCTGTTTCCCCTTATTAGTGAGATGCTCCATTATCCACCGCCAGTACAGAGTTTCTGGCTTGAGTTCATTGCAGTATGGGGCTGCATCATCAAGATGCATTATCCACTCGTCCACTGGAACAATGGAATGTCAATAGGAATCGCTCCAATGGTGTCAATGAAACTTGCACACTCTATGCATGCAGTATCTATAATGTGTGTTTCATTGGATAAGACAAGCTCATTGAATACCAGATATGCATAGAAGCTTGAGGTTAATTATGGTTATTAGTTTTATAGAATGGTTACATGCCTTGCATGACATGCCTTGCATGACATGCCTCTCTTCTTTGAGGTCCTGTTTGCAATGGAACCATTGTATCATGATCCAAATGTTTTGCGGCTATACATGCATGCATGTTCAGCAGTTTATATGGATAATGATGGAGACATTATAGTGTACCGCATCACTATCCATCTCTACTCTAATATCCTATATCTATGCCTGCCATAACTCATCATTAAATGCCTTGACTGCAATGCTAATAGCAAAGTCAAACTTGGAGCACAGTGCAAATGTGGCCAACCACTCACAAGTCATTCCAGTAGAATGTATGACAGTCTATTGCAAGGAAGGAAATGAGCCATTGTGTCCATATAAACATTAGTGAACACTACCATTTGACATCTGGTTTATAACTATAGAGGGTGTTATGGGTTGTCATGAGTGTACATCCATTCATGTGTGTACCAATGTATTTTTTGCTTGTAGGAAATTTGACAAAGTCTTGCTTGGTTGGTATGACCATGATGCACTTTGGAAGACTAAAATGATGAGATGCATGATCAGTGGCAGCCAGCATTTATATTTATATTGTTGACCCTTGGGCCCCAAGCTAACTGCATCTGCATTTAGCACACTCCCATAATGCATGCAATAAGTGGTTACGTATGTATAGTCTAGACCCATTGCCTTAAGTGCCATATATAGTGATGCATTCAATTACCTCACACATCTACCCATAACCCATGGCAGATTATACCCCATACCATGGACCTTCCATGAATGAGATTCTATATCAACTGCAAAGGTTGAATGTAGCTTCCACCTGTCCTGTCACATCATCAAATGAAGATTGGTTAGCATCACTATCTACTATACTACCATCCAATCTGCAGTCATATGATGATTGGATCAATTACTGGAAATCAAAGGCTATTTCCACATCCAAACTACCTTCTCTATCCCAATTGCCATCTGCATATGGTGACAACACCTCCAACATTCATAGGCCCTCGTCATCATTCCCCTCGTGTCTGGCTATGTCATATGATGCAATCCTAGATTAATTCACACTGTCCATACCTGATCACATGAATGATAAATAGGGTAAGTATGATCATATTGTATTTAAAAGCCAAAGCCAGAATCCTCATGCTAGTTATAGAACTGTCATCTAACCTATCTTCATTACCTGAATGCAGCCCTCTAACACTGGCTCATAAGAATCTCGATCTCAATGCACCACATCCAGAGTCATTTGAAGAGTGGTTGAATCATTTGAATTCAAAAGCTATGCTGCTTGACCACTATGAACCTATGCCTTCATTGTTACATGGGCTGATTTCTCTGGATAAATGTTCCTCACCAGAGCCTATACCCAACAACATAAAGGATAGGGGTAAATATCATATCTATATCTTATACTAGCATACTAATGATGGCATCCCATAGCTTTCTCAAGCCCTGAAGGTAGATCTTTGAAGTGCAAACGTAGTCAACAGGATACCAAAGGTTAGGGTAAGCTTGTCCCCTTCAAGCATAATTTCTATTCCCCATCTTCCTTTCAGACTCTGTTATGGAACTGCCTATTTTAAAGAGGGCAAGGGGAAGGCCGTGTAAGAACAGGAAACCACCCCAGGTGCTTGTGGATGTAGATGTTGCTTCTGAAGATAATATACCAGGCAAGCATCCACACCCATCAATGCTACTGTCATGCTAATTACCTGGTCCATTGCAAACAGGGGCCACTCTGCATATAGTGCTGATAGTCAGCAAACGACCCAGAGGAAGACTGCCCAAGAAGTGGAGGGCTGTTCGGACATCTGCCACTAGTACCCATAAATGCTTAGAGAAAAATAATATGGGAGATAGAGAATTGCTACCAACTCCTGTCGCTAAAAACATTGAACGTGCCCATGACGAAATCAGAGAAATGCTTCAGAGAACTCATGACTGAATGTTGCATGCATAAGAATCCAAATGATCCTCTGCTCCCACGTATACTATCGGTGATCTCATTTGGCTCTCTACAGATCACCTGTCCCTTCCTTATCCCACCTGTAAATTAACTCAAAAATTCATTGGTCTCTATCATATCTCCGCCATTCTCCCTAATACCATCACCCTCATCCTTCCCTCTTCCGTTACTATCCATCCCACTGTCAACATTTCTCACGTTAAACCCTATAAAGCCCCTCTAGCCGGGCAAAACGTGTACAAACCAGACGCTGTTACCGTGACAGAAGACCATCACAAGGAATGCGAAGTGGACTATATCGTCCAATCACATCTTTACTGCAGAAAATTGCAATACCCCATCCATTGGAAAGGATAGAACAAGGTGGATCGCACCTGGGAACCTGCTGTAAACCTCAAACACACCCAAGACGCTATAAACGACTTTCACACAGCTCATCCCGCAGCTTCATGACCTATTTGCGGGATCTCTGAAGAACAATTTATGTCTCTCTTTTCTTCGTTTGGTCCCTCCTATTCAGAATTCACCAACTTGAGACTGGATCTTGAAACTGGTGAATGGGGGGTAGTGTTATAGTTCAGGACCTCACACTACATTTCTATGTTTCTTTTAATCGTCGTACTTAATATATTTTCACTTTCATAGTCACCTGACTTACCCCTTTCTGATCACATGACATTCCACTCTTCCTCGCCATGTGATCCTTGCACGTAACTGTGGGAACCATGTGACCTCGAGTCCAGACCCCGTCTAGACTCTCGCCTTATCTATGAGGTCATACCACATGGACACCTTGCTTGTTACACATGTTCCTTATCTCTCTTCTGTTCTTCTTTCTCTCACACCAGTCCTCAATCCTTTCAAACCCAGACGACCTACCCTAAAGCCTTACTTACATATATAAACCGTACCTCTACGTCATCTAACCCCAGTCCTATTCATCTGTCTAACTCTCCCTTGGGGGCCTTAGACTTTTGTTACTACTCCTTCTCTACCATTGCACTTACCGTCTCATCCTCATCATCAGATGCTCTTTACCTACAAGATTGAAATCCCATTAGCATTATTCCATGTCTATCTCTGAATCATCATTGACACTATCAACCAACATGTCGTCTCTATCAAATCACTTGTCAGACCTATTGTACTGGATCCTCCTCGTTCATAAGGTTCCCATCCGGTTTCAAGCTATGGCGGTGTAGTGGATTGGATGGTTTAGCATGCAAGAAGATGGAGACAGAGCGCCAGATGAGACATGCACAGCTACAACAGCTCAGTACAGCTACTAAAAAGAAGCGGAACCCTCCACAGAGAGATGGAAGAGAATTGAAGAAGGTAATGGCTAAAGTGCTCACACTCCGGGATCTAACTCCAGATGGTGAAGAGGATGAATTAGAAGGTCCTTTATGTCAGCTGATGAACCAAACTGTAGGTGTGGAAAAGGATAGTGATGATGAGATGGTAGAAGAGGAAGATGAGGATGATAATGATGATAATGATGATGATGATGATGATGATGGTGAAAATGAAATGTCAGAATGAGAATAACATTGAATGTTGTTGGGATAGTGATGATCTGTTTAATTAGTGTAGAAAGTGTAACCTGAATATGAACACAAAGTTCTAGACTCAGAGAGGTGACTGATACTATAGTTATTGGTTTATTCAAGTAGGAAAAGTGCACCAAACATATAGACCAGTGTACCAAAAGTATAGAAAAGGTGCACCAAAATGTAGACAAAGCGGACAAAAGTGTAGTCAAGACATGTAGTCAAGAGTGTACAAATAATAGTGTAGTTAAGGAGTGTACAAAAGTGTAGTTAAGAGTAGAGTGTATCAAAGTGTACCGAAATGTGTAGTAGTCAAATGTGTACCAAAGGTGTAGAAGAAGCGCACCAAAAGTATAGTCAAAGTGTATGCAAAGAGTGTATAATGTATAAAAGGTGTGATTTAAAGGGTACAAAATGGTGATCTATATACATCTTTCTAGGGGTGTTCTAGCATGTTCCCCCATGCTCAATGATGTCTCAGAAGCATCCACAACATCGTCTGAGGTGCCTGGCATTTTATTTCATTCAATGGTATCATGTCACCTCCTACCCTCTAAACAAAGATTGATTTTTCTAGCCTCAGGAATGCTAGTTATAAATAGGCATGAGGGTGCTCCTATTGATTTAAGGACCTCTGAAGACGATGGTAACATTTTCCAAGCCCCATAAAATCGTTTGAGTGAACGGCGCATCCTTCTCCCCCCCCCTCTGCCATAAAGTGTCACATAATATATCATAAAAGAGTGCCATAACTATTCTAGCATTTTTCCTAGGGGTTATTCAACCCTCTGCATCCATTGGTAACCTTTGGAAGAGCATGCAAAATCATCTTTGTATTGATCTTTGATCCATGCACGATATGACCTTGTTTGATTTATATCTCCGGATCCTGACCACCAATTTTCGTGAAACATAGGTCAATGTGATCGTGGAATGGGGCTCTATTTTATGCTATAGTTTTCCAAACCCTCTGGCGGTTTTGATTTCGAATCTTAATTCCAGAATGACCCTATAAATCTGGTTCTATTGTGGTCTGTTTGTGCTTGTATTTGGTCAAAATCTGGTCTGGATGTGTGTCTATTGTTGGTAATTTTTGCTTGATTTGTCATGTTGATCTATGTTGATTACGGTCAATTTCTTG